>CM024207.1:4053375-4086175 GCA_013435755.1 Amphilophus citrinellus
TGCATCTATCTGTATAAATAAGTGACTGGCCATCACTGACTGTGTTGCAGAACTACACACTGTGCTCCAAACCAAAGCCCACTACCGCTTTAAAATTCGCTCATGTGTCAAACTAGATGGATTTTCTATGGTTTGCTAGAGAGCATAACATAAACAGTCAATTTAAGCTCACTGAAGCATATGCATTGATGTAACGTTGAGATGGGCAATCTGCTCTGATCTTTTTAAGACAACAAAAATCATCAGGGAGAACTACACTATTCTTCATGTTGCGACTGTTATGTATATTAATCTAGATTTTAAGATAGTGTTGTTTTTTTTGTTTTTTCCCCTAACTGCCTGTTAACCCCTTTTTAAATTTTGCTCCTCCAGCCACTATGAGCTGCTGCTGACACCTTACACTACACAACAGCACAGTGAGTTTGTGAAATCAACACTTCCTCTGCCCTACTGTTACATAATGCTCATCTGTCTCAGCGTTCACCAGATTAACCGGGGTTAACAAGAAGTTTCCGGTCTAAACAGCACGCACGCACGCACGCACGCACGCACACACGCACGGAGCTGGATGAAGTCAACATGCAAGAATGTGTATTTTCCTGTCTGGATGTTTGGTTGGTGAATCCAAACACACGACTGAAGATGGCACATTCCAGCAGAGAGGAGACAGGGAACTATGCGAGGATAAGATCACACTCTTACACACACAGACACACACAATTCCCAATGAGTGAGAGAGCACTAAAATAGAAAAGCTTAAAGAAAGAGCAGTGTTTCAACCTTTGCCTTAAAATGTTTCATCATATAAAAACTTTATTATATATTGTGCAACAAAAAATAATTCTACGTGCTAAAATTTTGCTATAAATAATGTCAATCCAATGGTTTGTATATAGTGCAAAGAAATGTTAGACATTTTCAGCGTGTCCCACAGAATTAAAATAAGACTTCTGCATGCAGCTTATTAAGCCAAATGTGGGCACATTTCATTTCAAAGCTTTTAATCTGAAAAGCCGCATTAAAATGACAAGACTGCAGCTTTAAAATTAATTTCATAGTTGCATAAATGCAACAGCAGCTAGTTGCCCACGCCTAACAACAGAAAACAAAAGCACTGCTTTACTGCGGACTGCTTTGAGGTTGTCTTACCCTTCTTCCCTCTATCATCTCCTCTTCTCCTCCTCCTCCTCTGGTTTTATGGCTTTCCATCATGCATCTTTTTTTGCCCCTCATGCCCCACCTCTCCCCTACACACAGTTTCTGGATCCACCTTCATCACCCAAGGCCGTTAGGAACAGGTGTTCACTGCCTGAGGTGCCCTGTTTTGTGTGTGTGTTGCTTAGAGAAATTACCATCACCTCAGGCTCTTTCCTGTCAAGGCAGGTGGGATGTCCCAGGCTGAGCCAGAGATGCTAAATTTTCCATTAATTTATTACAACATACAGTACCAGTGTGTCCAAACTTTTGACTGTTATCGAACATCTGCAGGCTAAAATATTTCTATCAAATTCTGTTGCTGCGATGCCCCAAGCTTGGCAGAGGTTACTAGAGTTCAAAACTACAAAATAAAATAAATCATTTGTGTGTGTGTGTGCTTTTTAATACCCACAGCACAAAATGTTGAGAAACATGAGCAGAGTGAAGTCTTTCGCTAGTCTGTATGGCAAATACAGTGTTAAACACTGCCAAAAGTTAACACATAAAAACTGGAAAAACAGCACTGTGGTTTCACACTAAGACTGTTATAAAGTCAAAGGATGTTATTGTGCCTTGCTGCAAACCTCTATAGCTGCTTCTGTCTGTTACCAATGATATATAAACTCCCCTAAATGGCTGCAGGAGGGAGCTTTGTATTTACTGTACCTACAGATGTAAGGAAATAAATATATGTACAGTAATTCCCGAAGACTAAAGATTCTCAGTCTACTGATACCACCGATTAGATCTGGACACGCACTGATTTGTGAGATCCGCTCACTGTAGGCTTTTCTTTTATTCTGCCACCCCTCTGTATAACTGCCTCTGTGTTCAGACAATGACGCTGCATGGCTTCAACTCTAACACATTACATTGAAGACCAAAGACCTGCTACTTCTCGTTTTCTTTCCCTGCTGCCAGCAATCAAGAAACACGATGGAACAAATTTTCTATTTCTTGCCTCACTGCAACTCTGCAGCATTCACAGTGGATGACTGCTGATTTTATCTTGTGCCCTTAATGCCATGTGCTCCCAGCTGTGGTGCACTTCCCTGAGACCTAAGGGGTGCACTACGAAGCAAGATCAATGGGTATGTTGAGCCTAAAACCAGTTTTCAGTGTCAGGGTGTCAGATTAGAATTGCCCTTAAGTGCCACATTTCAGTAGTTATTTTACAGATGGCCCATTTTGTACAGAGAAGCTTCTAATGACGCATTAAAACACCCCCTTTCACTGAGCCCACACGCAGCCTGATCACGGAGAGTGGTATCTGTTATCTCAGATTGGGATTGTAGGTTTCATCAGGCCAGTTAAAACAAAGAAAGTCAGGCCATGTTGTATGTCCATCTGTTGTCAGTGTTTCACTAAGTCTGTCCAGCCACAGCACCGATCACTATTTATCGTGGAGTGTTTCTTTACTATGATTACACAAGATTATCAGCGTGTGCGCACACATCCCTAACCACTGAGCTCTGACCTCTCAAATAAAGATGAAGGAGGCACTTGCTCATGCTAATGCAGAGAAGGGCTCCAGAAATAGAAAGAGGAATACGGAAAAACTCCGGTCCTTTCAGCAACAATTCACAGAGAAATCGATAAAAGTGGCTAAATTAAAAAGCATCAAGGCCTGATCATTTTTGCTCTACTCTTCATGAGCAACTACAGTCCAATTTTATGTCTGCTTCCTGTGAACTTTCAGTGCACTTTGCTGGCATTGATTGCAGATAACGCCTGTCTGAGAGGCAATGATTAACCCGACGGGAAGAAAGTGGGATAATTAGAGATTCCTGCTGAAGATTAAAAAGGAAACTCACTTTTATACAGAGAGTGGAATTTAAAGTTAAAGACGGCAGAAGGTTCAAAAGTGGGCAAAGGGAACAAAGTTATACAGTCCTGAATTTCAAGAGCTCACAGGTTTGATACTCAAGAAGGAAAATAGTCACTGACAGTAAATAATGTCAACTGTTGGGATTATGTGACATGTTGGAAAAATTGAGAGAAGCAGGCAGACTGTGAGAGTTGTGTAGGACACGATGTACTAAACAGCAGAATATCAACTCCAGCTGACTAACTGGCATCAACACTGTGCCACTTATCTCTGGGCACATAACATCTACTAACACAACGCTGTATTTTAAAATCCAATTTCAACTCGACAGAGCTCAACAACTAATTGTCTTAGGTTTCAAATTAGAGCCAAAAAAATCAATCTGCTTTATTAATCACTCGCCAAGGGCTACTGAGCTATAAGCTGCTTCATATCAACAGAGAGCAGCTGGGAGATGGTGAGAAGTGGTTTGAATCCCATTCCTTCATCTTTTAGCCATTTTGGATCATCACCTGAATTCAGTGCTCTGGGATTTGTGGCTGTGACATGGCAATGAGGCAGCTCGATTACAGCAGAAATCCTAACCTTGTTTATTTTGGTCAACATATCTAAGGGTGTAACAGGATCCTGTGACAGGTGGGATCCTGACCCTGTACTAGACAAGCACTTAGAAAAATAGATGGAGTTCCTTGGATTGAATTTTTAATTTTTTCATGCACCACTAAACGCTGACCGGGAAAGAGATCTTGAGCAATTGGAAAACAATGATAACTCTGTAGAGAGATACTAATCTTTCTACAGTTTCATCTCTAGAAAATCTCCACATAGTTCTTGAAGTCCTTGTATGAATGGGCGAACGCAAACGTGTTGTATAAGCGCTTTGCGCGCTCAGTAAGAGCAGAAAAACGCTATATAAGAACAAGTCCATTTACCATCTTGCTGACTGATGTCTTCTCTTCGTCATCTTGGCTTGAGCTGAACTAAACGAGTTAGTTTCAGTGAAAAAAGACAAATGCAAAAGATCGCTTCATCCTTTTATAATCTTTGGAAGTCAAAATTGTTATTAAAATTCAAATATGGTTAATTGTCCAGCCCTGCACAGCAATCTGTAAAGTTAATGCTACCTGAACATGCTAAGGTGCAGAAGTGCTGAGCGTAACACTACAAAATATCTGTAATACAGTAAAACCTTTGAAGATATAACTGGCCTCTCGGCCTTGCTGGCTGCTGTCGGCCTTTCAGCGAATAAAATGACATTTAACGATGGCAGCGTTCAACATTTATCTGTTACATAAATGTTATACCAGCTGAATGTTCAAAGAAATGAATGATGAACGATCTAAGAGACTTTTATTAAACTGAAGAAATTTTTTAGCTTCCAAGTTTACTTTATTCCTTAGTGACTGCCTGCCTGCTACCTTTTATGTGCATCTTTTCAGCAAATAAAGTGCCATCTCAGCTGTGGACTTTGGATTAGAATAATAAGGCAACACAAGGCCATTAAAATCTATCCTGCACTACTTCATTCAGCCAATTCAGGTGTTTTTTTTTTTTAAAAAACAAGTCAAGGTTTAAGGTAAAGCTTAATAGCACAATTACTTAAAAACATGTTTCCTTCATGCTGTCATTTTAGAAACAGAAAATCCATCCATTCTGTCAGGAAAGAGAAACTAAGAAAGCAGCATCCTGGAGTTGCTCGCTGCGTTCAGGCCCTCACCTGTCTGTGTATGATGAATATTTCAGCATTTTTGCTGTCAAACGACACCACTTGAGTTTACAATGAGTGCTCTCCTCTTGAAGGAAAGTGACATAATGAACGAGCTGCACACCTGTTTATTTTAAATGTGTGACCTCTGCACGAGTGTGTGTGGGTAATCCCTGCACGCTGCAGCTCTAACAATGCTTAATCTCCAGATTATGAGCCAACTCGCCAAACTCAACTCTACGTACACAAGCAGTCGCACATAGAAAAGTGTAATTAAAAGACTTCCACAGAGGAAAACTGAACAGGCCGTCATTATGTTAGAGAATACAGAAATAATAGAAGAATTAATTTGTTCATATGAAGAGACAATGTGTGAAAATTGTTATTTCAGCACAATAGGAGATAACACACCTGCTCATTCTCTTTAATGCCAACACACAGCCATCCCACAAGACCAAACATCCACTCTAACACCCAAACACATTCATACAAGATGACAGCACACACACGCACAGCAGTAAGCTGACAGGAGCGCTCGATGATATGACCTAAATTTTTCACTTTTTGAAGCTTGAAAGAAGCTGTCTGTGTGTGTGTGTGTGTGTGTGTGTGTGTGTGTGTGTGTGTGTGTGTGTGTGTGTGTGTGTGTGTGTGTGTGTGTGTGTGGAGCAGAGAGAGAGATAATCAACTCCCAATTCACATTCCTTGCATGGCTCACATAACTTTCTCATCTGTCTGTGTGCGTTCATGTGGCTACAAACTGAGTGTAGGTGTATGTGGTTGTGCTGCACCCAGCCCACACTAACTGTATTCACTTGAAAGCCCTACAATTTAGTCAGACCCCCAAAGAACCCAGAAATTACTACTTCACCTACACAATGTCCACCCTGTAGCAGCAGAGCAGCAGTTTCCCTTTCATCCCCTGTGGCTGTGAGCTACTTCTCTTAGTTTTTGCTACATTCTGCACAACGAGCCTGATAAAGTGCTGGAGGTGAAGGAGAGAAAGAGCTTATTGGGCTAATAAATACACCACATGCACAGAACATGGATGGAAATACACAAGCAAAAACAAACACAAACCGACGCACACAAACATAAAAATCATATTTTAAAATACTGCATTCATTCAAACTTATTCAAATGATCAAACACGAAGGAGGAAACATTCTCAAAAGAGTGCACAAAGAGGTTTGGAAACCTATCTGATTGGAAAATATGGCACAAGTTGGAGTTATATAAACAAGAGGTAGAAGGAGGGCGAGAGAAAGCTCCTTGACTGGTTGTCAATAGCAACAGTGTTTTGGAAGTGCAGTCTGTTCTGCTGCAAAGCATGATGGGATGTTGCCACCATCATTATCAGACCATTCACTAATTCACTTCTCCCTACTAAATACTTAAGAGTTCTGTGTGGAAGAGCTAAAAAGTAAAATGAAGTAAAAAACACTTTTCAGATGATACTCGTGTCACTTGTCAACTACATCAGTGCAGTAGCAGTTAAAACATGATAGAATATAACGTATTTGATCAAATACTTTGTGGAAGTTAAAGTAGCTCTACTGTTCTGTTATGTATCTACTCTTCCAGCAGTTGCTGCTCAGATTAGAGATTGCATTAGTTTAAAATATTAAAGTTCAGTGTATCTATAATTAATCCCTGTAAGCAACAAACTCAGGCTTCAGACTGCTCCAACTGCTGTGTTTCAGACTTTCATATTTTTGAACTCATCCCTGTATCACCTCAGGCACACAGGCTCAGAAGAAAGATGGAGGACAGAACTGAAAATAAAAGCTTGTTGTTTCACACAGGATGGACTGAGGGGCTGCACAAAGGCCCAGAATCGAACACATAAGGATTGTTTTGAACTGTGAATCACTGAAAACCACTAAAATAGAATCTAAGAATAAAACAGAGTTACAAATATAGAGTTGGGCAGTATGGTGGGGCAGTGGTTAGCGCTGTTGCCTCACAGCAAGAAGGTCCTGGGTTTAAACCCGCCATCTGGCCGGGGCCTTTCTGTGTGTGGAGTTTGCATGTTCTCCCACAGTCCAAAGACATGCAGTTAGTGGGGTTATGTTAACTGGTGATTCTAGATTGCCCGTAGGTGTAAATGTGAGTGGTTGACTGCCTGCAACAGACTGTAACCTGTCCACGGTGTACCCTGCCTCCTGCCCAATGACAGCTGGGATAGGCTCCAGCCCCCGTGACCCTGAATTGGATCAGTGGAAGCAAATGGATGGATGGAGTCGCAAATGAGCATAATAGGTTCCTGTTAATGGCAACCTACTCAAAGTATGCTATTTATTTTTACTTTACGCATTTGTACTTTGACACGGGTAAAAAGCATTATTTTCTTTGCACAGACAAAAAATGATTGCTTTGAACTTTGCATCATGCAAAGTTACCCCAGCAGAGTCCAAGAATAAATATATGGCGCTGCATATTAATGCTGAGATGTGTTGCTTTCATGCTTCTTAGATTTCTCCTAAAAGAAATGTATGATGGTATACAACACTTGGGTAGATGCTCCTTTTCATGACAGATTATGGTACACTCTGAGCCCACTACATAAGGTTTTCTATTGCTCATATATATTCCAGCAGCAATACAATGTGATGAACTCACTATTGCATGCCTTTTTCTGTCCTCTCAGTTTTTCCTCTAAGTCTAAGACTGGATATCCCCTGATTACTTAATCAGGATTTCTTTCTTAGACTTGAGGAAAACCCCTCCAAAGTCACATTATGTCTTTTTTCCATATTATAATCAATTAAGAATTAAAATAATGGGCCACTGTCACCCTTGAGAAGTAAAAAATATTTTTTTCAGAGACTCTTATACCTGGTTCCCCACCAAAAAACAGTACTCTGATCCCTGCTCACTCACTTGCCCTGACAGGAAGTTCCAAACTAGTTGCTGACACCTGCTGTGATTCCATCACAAGACAC
The DNA here is from genome assembly GCA_013435755.1 of Amphilophus citrinellus. Taxonomy (NCBI): domain Eukaryota; kingdom Metazoa; phylum Chordata; class Actinopteri; order Cichliformes; family Cichlidae; genus Amphilophus; species Amphilophus citrinellus. The sequence continues at coordinate 4,061,051 of CM024207.1, forward strand.
TTTCATTTCTCAAACTGAAACCACTGACACCTCCCACGTTCTTCTAGAAGACAAGTCATTAGAACGTATACTGTAATGTGTCGGTCCCAGGAGCAAAAGTGAGAAACACCGAGTGTGCACGCACACATCTCACATCCCCCCCGATCACGACATAATGCAGACACGGATCAATACGAGCGCTGCTATACAGAGGGAGAGAGCTGTCGGGGTAATTATGTTGTCCTCTTGGGGGTGTATCACTCCCACAGCCAGCAGCCCAGATCTGAATGTGGGTCAATATGCACACAAGCAGACACGCACAAACACATAATTGAGCGGCCAGTTGTTCCAGATGAAGGACAGTGGAATCAAATCCGGGTCAAACAGGACAGGCCTAAAAGCATCGCAGACACTTCACTGCAAAGATGGGTTCAATATTATAGATCTAGATCAGTTGAACACTTTAAAAAAAAAAATTTATAATCAAATGGCAAGATTTTCTGTAGTTGTATCTCTAATACTGTTAAATGGTGATAACTGTAATATACTGATATCATGTGAATGAAGTACAGATGAAGTACACTGGATATTTAATTGTGCAACTGTCTGTTTTGCATGCTTTTGTAAAATTAGAGACTAATTTGGACAGAAAAAAACATAGATATCCTGATATATTATCACTTTTTTTTTTTTTTTTAACCTGTAATCTTGTAGCCAAACTCTGATTTTGTGACCTAATACTGGGCCAACACTGCATCTAACATCTCCCTGTTCTCAGGGTAACAGCAGCATTCCCGGTGCATTAGATTCAGATACACTTGAGCTTGTGGCTGCTTAAACATAATCAGTCCCTAATGCTTACTTTCAAGGACGTGCTTGTTATCTCCTACTTCCAGCTACATGTCTCAACAGTATTCAAATTACTGACAGGAATAATCACAGTTTTCTTCAAAGTAGGGATTTAACTCAAGTTTCACACTGTTGCTGTATTCCAACTTGCTCCACAATGCTTTCAAATTAGCAGAAATGTAGCGCCTTATGATGGCTCGGGAGCAGCACAATGTAAAGGAAAGCATCGTTGTGTAGCTCCAGTCTGTTGTGAGCAGCTTTGAGGTAAAAATTAATGTGTTATGAGGATGTGTGAAACCATGCCTGCAAAAATACTGTTTTCACTGTGGGTGTTACGGTCATTCTGGAGACTTTTCAATGACATTCCTGCATTATTTCAGTTTTAAATCTGCATTAGGTTTCCTGTCGGTGGTAAAAGTCTGGCTGTCGATGCTACGTTGTGTACAAATAAGAGATTTTACGCATGAACAACGTTTGAGGCGCGAAAACAACACGTTTAAGTGTACTGGTTGAAGCGCAGGGTAACTGTAAAATATGAATTACAGCAAGAGTCTGGCTGTATTATTCTCCAGCTGCCGTTTCCTCTGCTTTGCCATTTCCACTCGCCACTATTCAGAGTTAGTCTTTCGCTGCCGGACGAAGCCTATCATCCCCCGTTGTTCATCAAGTGTTACCTGAAAGTGACATTTGAGCGAATTTACCTGAAAATGGTGAATTCCTTCGTTTCAAGCCGACCCTCCGGAGCTGCCAGGCCCGGATGCCCTCCTCCGCTTTACCCGCCCACTGAAGTAGCCTGAAACACAGCTCCGTCTGCGGACGCTTTGGGCTCCAGACGCTCCGCCAGAGAAAGAAATATCCTCAGAAACGCGCAGAGAGATGTGGGGGAACACACGGAGACTGAACCCCGAAAACGTCGTCTGTTCGGCGGCGGACGCAGTTTAAAGAGGCTGGAGGAAGATGTCGAGTGCGGAGACGGGAGGGGTGCAAGCATGTAAGCGAGATTACAATTATGGCACTTCCGGTGACGTTTCAAAACAAAAGCCTGTTGCTAGTTGTTTTCGATTAAATTTTTTCAAAATAAAAATCATTGTGATGGTTGTCAGCTTCTGGACAGCGTGCAACATAAAATCATACAACTTCCATAGACCATAAATATAAAAGAGATCCAGATAGACACGTGCACATATACGATAGACTGTGCATGCATATGTACTTTCTGAGCGCTTTTTTGTTTGTTTGCTTCCTTGTTTCAAAACGGTAGGTATAACCACAAGTTAAATTCTATAATATACTTTGACAAAGCTGGGAAATGCATTAAACAAAAATGCGGGACCTTTCCTTTTCACTTGTAACTCATTAGCCGCATTATTGCAACATTGTTGTTTCCTATTAACTTGAAAATGCGACAGTCTGCCCTTTGTCCCTGTCAATCTTTAATTAAGTTGATTAATCTTTTTTTTTTTTTTTTTAAACAAAGACATTGTATAGGATATTACAGGAATAGCCCATATTTGTTATAGGTGCATAAATTATGAAACGGTTTAATAACTCTTAAGCTTTTACAAATATATATAATGAAACTGAATAGTTGTCTGTCTCTTTGTGTTAACCCTGCAACAGACTGGCGAGCTGTCCAGGTGTACCCTGCCTCTCGCAGCTGGGATAGGCTCCAGCCTCCCTGTGACCGTGAAAAGGATAAGCATGGATAAACGGAATCTATAAAGCCCCCCCCCAAAAAAAAAAAAAACTAGGAATGACATTATTTTTTCTTAATTTCCTAATGTTGAGAATTCTGCCAATATTTATTTACTTACTGTCGATTTCTAAAATAATCAGTATTGACACAATCGTTTTAATCAATACAAACATCCCGTGCTAATTTGAGATCTGAACCCAGAGCACGTGACTAATTCTGGTTCATTAATTTACTATATATACAGCAGTCTACAATAACAATTCAAATACCGACAGGTGAAGGAAATAACGATGGTCATCTTGTTTCATAAACAGTCAGTTCTTATTTTGTATTTATTCGTTTGGCTTTATTTGTTCTTTTTAAACGCACAAACTAAGTTTTTAGTGCAGTGAAAACAAAGTGCAGGTTTTTATTATTTGCCTTGCTGAAACCCACTTTAATACACTTAACATCATTTTTATTTATGTGCATTCATTCTCGTTTTCTTGACAAGACTTTCTTTAACAACAGAACACATTTTGGGGGTCAATTTGAAAGAAAGGCAGACGTAAAATGTAAAAGTGAGGTCAGAGGTCAAATGTGGCATACTTTAAATTTTTAGATGATACTTTCTATATGTTGACACATCAAGTTGAAACTCTCTTTGTTGGGGAGCAGAGTCTGTGGCAGAGCCTCATCTGACCACCTCACACAACATCAGTAAACTACTAGAACCCCACATCCACAAAAGACTGTATGCAGTGGTATCATAAACCCATATTTTATTCACAATAGAACACAGAAAACAAATGTTTAAATTTACTAATTCGTGAAAAAATATTAGCTCAATTTGATGACAGCAACACATCCCTAAACAGCTGGGATGCAGGAAAAAAGGCTGGAAAAGTAAGTGATGCTAAAAAGAAACAGCTGGAGGAACATTTAGCAGCTAATTAGGTTAACTGGCAGCAGGTCGGTAATATGGTCGGGTATCATTAGAGAGGTAGAGTTTCACCAATCTGCAGAAAAAACAAAACAAAATCTCTGCATGCAAAGGGACAAAAACAGAAATCAATGTTGGATGCTGTGATCTTTGAGCCCTCAGGCGGCGCTACAATAAAAATGCTGACATTCTTTTTGAAATACTTCCTCTGCACTAAAGAGGAGAGGGAGTTCAATAGCCTGCATCTCTGATGGTGTGAAAGTATATTAGTGGAAGTGGCAGCTTGCACATTTGGAAAGGCACCATCGTTGCTGAAAGGTACATACGCTCCCGTCCAGATGGCGTCTTTTTCTTGTATAATTCAGCAAGCTATTGAAAGAGCACGGCTTCATAGTGGAAAAGGCTGGGTGCTGATCCAGGCCTTTCACCAGTGGAAGACATTTAGAGCATCATGAAACAAAAAATCTGAGAAAAAAGGCCCAGGACTGTTGATTAGCTGTGATCCTCTATCAGACAAGAATGGAACAACGTTCCTCTCCCAGACGTCCAGCAGCTGCCCTCCCCAGTTCCCAGATGTTTATGGAATCATTGTTAAAAGAAGAGGGGATGCACAGTGGTAACCATGGCCTGTCCCAACTTTTTTGCTGCTATTAAATTCAAAATGACCTAATTTTTTTCTTAAAGCTGTGCATTTTCTCAGTTTAAACATTTGATATGTTATCTGTGTTCTGTTGTGAACAAAATTATTGCATTATTTACATGTTACACAGCACCGCAACTCCTGGAGTTGGTGTTGTATTTACTTGTTTACGGCTATTGTCTCTTTAAATTACCTGCGGGGAGAGGCGAGCATCAGTGTGCAAAATACAAACAGCATTTCACAAGCAATGAAAATGTTTATCGGAAAGCTTCTGATTTCTTACTGCCTAAGTTGGAAAGCGCCAAATCTGAGCCAAACTAAATTAAAGTAAAACCTAAAATCAGTCCAAACGTGTGTAATTGTAACGGAAAATAAACAAAATAAACAAATCGTGGATTCCAGCGTACGCTGATGAGTTCTCTGTGAGGCTTTGAGGGAGAAAACACTTCACTGGAGGAAGTCCCTTCGACTCAAGGGAAACAGCCCAGATCTGTCGGATAATAACTTAACCACTGCAGAGATCCTTTATGCTGTTCCACATTCACAAGCAGAGACTCAGCTGAGCAAGGTCCAGTCTGCTGCTGTGTAATAAAGCAGCATGTCATCTTTGGTGTGTTTAGCCTTAAATCATCTCAAGTTTTATATGTAACCTTGTCAGCATGTCTAACAGCAATGAATTAAGTGTCTTTTTGGGTGTGTGTGTGTGTGAGAGAGAGAGAGAAATACTTATAGGAAACACAAACAGCCACTGCAACAAAAGGTGTTTATACATTTAAAATTCTTCTCCTCACATACAAGGTCTTCATAGTACCGTATCACCCCGACAGAGCACTTCGCTCTCAGACTGCTGGCTTACTTGTGGTTCCTAGGATACTTAAGAGTAGAATGGGAGGCAGAGCCTTCAGCTTTCAGGCCTCTTCTGTGGAACCAGCTCCCAGCTTGGATTCAGGAGACAGACACCCTGTTTGTTGTGATTTGGTGCTATTTAAATAAAATTGAACTGAATTAAAATGTTTTGTCTATCCTGAGTTGTACCTGTATTCTGTGCAACCCAATGATAAACAGTACAAACAAACAATACAAATGATGCATTTATCATGTGGTTTTAGTTTGAATTCGATTGGAAACATATGTGCAATGAAACATCCCTTCTGTTTTTTAACATCTTGCTCTGTCTCCACATTTGGAGGACAAATACTTTGTGATGCAATTAATTGCGATGGCACAAAGGTGGGAGATGGTGGGAAGTGCATGAACAAGTACAGCAAGATCCTGAACCCACGTATCCCAAAGAACTGGAGCTGGTGGATCCCATGAATGATTCCGGGCCTTGAGCCAGGAGGTCCTGCACGGCCTCCGCCAGTGTGCTCAGAGATCCCTGAGCTGGCAGATCCAGGGAGAGAACAGAGCTTTCCAAGGAGCATTCAAATTTCACAGCTGCATTTTTTTTTTAAAGCAGCTTAAATATTCAGGTGTTCAATATTTTAATATTGTCTTGTTTTGATGTTTACAATACACTCTACAATTAATTTCAGCAAAATATGCTCCACAACAAATTAGAGCTACCAACTCCTCTGACTGTGACAGTGAAGGGCTCAGACCTCTCGCCTTTTCTTTGTAGGATGAATATATTGTTTTTCTTAGCACATGTCTGCAGACAAAGTGCCTGACTGTTTGCACCACAGAACTCACAAATGTGCATTCATTCTTGCAGTGAGAGGCTTATGGACTGACTTCATAGTGTGTTATCCCTCGAGTTGAATCACATCCTGCACCGACGTTCTCGGACACACGAGGATGAGCTGCTCTTGTTCTTTGATTTTTTTTCCATACTGCACCAATGGTCACCAACAAAGCCAATTTCCAGCTGTGGATCCTTTCTAAGAATCTGCATGCAGATAGCACTTCTTTATAAGTTAAAAACATCCTCTGCTCAGGTCAGTCAGAGAATAGCAGCAGTGTGGCATCTGGACCTTTTACCAGCAGGGTGTGTGGTGAGCACTAGGTGGCAACACAGTTCATCAGTTCAACACTATTTCAGCCATCAGTCAGTGCCTGGAAGGTGCTTCATATGTGTGGAGACTCCATCAGGCAGAGGTTTTAACACAATTTACAGTGACCAATTAACCTAACCCCACTAACTGCATGTCTTTAGACTGTGGGAGGAAACCAGAGTACCCGGAGGAAACCCACACAGACACGGGGAGAACATGCAAACTCCACACAGAGAGAAGGAGAGGCCTGGGCCAGGGTGGAATCGAACCCAGGCCTTCCAGATGTTATTCTAACTGTGAGGCAGCAGTGCTAACCACTGCACAGGTACTCTTCACCTGCAGAGAAAGGTAAAAACTATAGTGTAATATTAAATGCTATTGTATTAGTCAATGATAAAAAATATATCTCACAGGCCAGTCGATACTGATCTGGGGGAAACTGACCTGTAATCAGCTGAAGAAGCCCTGAAGTAAATGCTGTTCTAAAATATTTCTGACTGAACACAACAACGAGCTAACTGAGACGTGACCACGTTGGACTGTAACTGCAAATATCAACATGATGATCTGCATGATGTAACACTGATATCAGAGTCTGTGCTGCAGAAATGCTGTTTCATACTGACACAGTGCTAATCACACGGGATAAATCTCAGCCTGGCACTAGGATAAGCTGAGGATCTGATGATATCCCATCAGTATGTGACCTGTGTGATCCCTTAGTTCAGAAAAAGCAGCCTCATCAGTAACAGTTCTTTACAGCTTCAGTAGCTAATGCGATATTTTACATTATATGTAATTGATAAAGGCTGTTTAGGACCACATACGTTTCCTAGGCTGCTAACTGACTAGTGAGCTAATGGTAGGTTAGCAACCATCATGCCTATGATTTCCATACAACACAAACGAAGCTCAGCACACACTGACTGAAATGCAGGCTTATGTGATGCTTCTGTTTAACTAACATCAGTGCATATTTATGATAAAATATTGGAATTACTCATGGAAGCATACCTTTGTCCTGCTGATTTTTTACTCCCCTTGTTTTCCTTTTTTGCCCCCCCCCCACCCCCACCCCAAGCATACTTGTTGCAATCTTCTTGCAAACAATTATAATGCGTGTGAATGTGACTCCAGCTCAGACAGGCAGCTGAAATGATTAAACCAGGAGAGTTAAGATGATCACCACTGAAACATCACAGGTGCAGCAAATATGCATTATTAAACAGCCTGTATGTGACTTTCAGGTCCTCTTGGGGGTCCTGAGCAGCGGCTGAGTCTGCTAACAGTACCAGGTCCTGCCCCACAAACCTTTCTGGCACCAATCTGATTTTCATTCAGATTTTTTTAATCTTTCAACCTCAGAGTCGAGGAGAAACCTACCAGTGAGCGGAGGGAAGCTTTGCTCCTATAATAATACATAAGTTTGCTTCAAAACATGATTTATGTTTGGTAAACTTCTGCTGTCCTAGAAGGGGTGGCTGCTGCAGCACGGGTCAATAAAGCCTCAACATGAACTTTGGACATTTATATTACATTTTGTTTTTTGTTTTCAGAACAATTAAAGCACAAGAAGCCACGACAGTTACTGCCCCAAAGCGCAGAGGACAGTTACTCTCAGATAATAATTAACTTTTTGCTATGTATTTGATTCCTGCTGCATTGTGTCACAGCTGTTTAGCAATAATGACCTGGAAGCCGAGCGAACCCAACCGAAGACAACAAACTTAAATGCAAACGAGCACAATCAGCTTTATTACTGATCCACAACAAAAGAATCTCCGTCGAGGTAAAATGTGGGTTAGCATTAAGTACATATTTAAAGTACTTATGGACTTTTTAATGAATTTTGCACAATTTTGCACAGTCCTAAATGTTTCCTGCAGAAGATTGTTGTAGTTTTTACTTCTGTTTTACTGTCTGAGCTGTAGATATCTATATCTATGACATATGACCTAACAAAGGGCATTTATTAGGAAGCATTTATGACTACAATCTCTCCCAAACTTTTCTTTTGTCTCCTTTTTTAATGAATCAAAAAGTTTCTCTATTTAAAACTCTCTCCTCATTAACGGCCACTCAACTAAACTCAACTCAACTCAAGACTTTTGCACTTTTATCATCACAATAATGACAATGATTAAAAATAAGAATCATGTGAGGAGATCTGATTGAACCCGATGAAAAAACAATGTCAGCCAAACAGAATATGTTGGTTTAACCATACGTTATACTGTAACAGAGATTTGATTTTACAACTGAGTTCTAAATGTATTATTACTTAACTTCCTAAATCCAGTACCAGGTGAACTGGTCACAGTCCAACGCTGCAGCCAGACATGAGGACTGTTTACCAGTCATGAAGTTCCAAGTTTTTAAAAGGCCTAGCCTTCCAAAGTGGAGTTGGCTGTTACTATTCTTCATCGTCGCTACCCTGATGATATACATCATGAACATCCTGGAGGTGAGGGCTGTGTTTTTTAATTAATTAATTTGTTTGTTTGTTGAAAAAAGATTAAATGAATGTATGTGTGTCTCTCAGGTCCTCTGTCAAGTGTTGAGTGTTTTCTTAAATATGTGACTTTTAGCTACTGTTCATCTGCTGTGGATAGTTTTCAGGCCACTTCTTCTTTTGTCCTCCACTTTTCCTCAAACGTTTTAAAAACAAGGCTGAGATATGTCAAGTTTTTGGCTAATAGCGCTGGTGTAAAAATTTGTTTCTGCGACAGGCTGCTAGTAACAAAGTATCTAAAAATGCTAATTTAAATTCTATGCTTTTGTCTGTAATTACATGCCATGATTGGCAGCCTTCCAGTTAGTTAAACTGCTGCGTGTTAACTGTGCAGATGTTGATTCCTGCAGTAATTGATTGAAACTAATTAGTGTTTATAACAATAGTTTAGTCAAGTTGTTCATTGTGCTTAGTTTTGTCAGGGGATCAGGTGCAAAACGTTATCTAAGTGATGTCAGCATTTGAGCGGGAGCTTGAACCAGTAACCTGCAGGTTACTAGTCGACCTAGAATCTGCTGCCATTAGTTTGAGCCAAATGTGCAAGCTAGAGAGGACAGCAAGGAAACACACAGGATGTTAAAAACGTCCATTTAACGCTTTCAGTCTTTTCCCTTTTTAAACTCTAAGGTGCTCAAACATTAAGGTGAACAGCATATGTACATTTACATACACAATACATTCACATGTATTGTATATTATTAAAATGTGAATAAAGACATTAAATGTCACTTTGGAAATACACATTTGACAATTTTAATTCAGTCAGTTTATACTGTATGTATCTGTATTTTATTTGGCCTAGTTAAGAAAGAGGAGGTAAATACATTTTAAGGATTTAAATTTATTTATTTTTTAATAAAGAATAGCTTTGTTATTCATCATGAACTGTGTTCAGTATTTAACTCTTCTTCAGATTTACTCTGGCAACTAAGAAGCTTCAAAACACACAACTTTTGCTCTGTATGAAAGGTTTCTGTCTCCAGCTGTTCATATTTCATTAAACTGGATAATGGAACAAGCTGATACTTGGGTGTACTGACTTGTATTGCACATTTTCATTCAGCAATTCATTTCCCAGTTTCAGAATAAAGTGAAGCCCATCATCGTATTCTCGAGGCCCGTCACTCCATTGACTGACACGCATCACGACTTCTGCAGGTTAAAACCACTGCCCCCCGAGGAGCCTCATGAAGAAGCTCTCCTGCTAGAGTTCATCGCTTGGCCCGAAACTACCATCTCCTCTTTCCCTGAACACGACCAGTGATCCAGCCCACAGCACCTTCACCATTCTCCCACAGAGGGGAGGGGGCCAGTGGCATGTAGGGGATAAACTGAAGGTTTTGATTAAAATGAATGACTTTCGAGGCCATCCAAAGAAGTCCGGAGGAGGCGTTTTATTTGCCCGGCTTCACAGCCCGACTCTTGATGCAGGAGTAGCAGGGAAAGTGGTGGATCATCTCGATGGCTCCTACTCTGCTGTATTCTTTTTACCGTGGGAAGGAAGCGCAGAGGTCGAGGTGATGATAAAACTTATTGTTTTAAATGTGATTGTAGGTATTGCAGGTAAGTCAACTTCCCTTCTCTTTTTTCAGTTCAATTCAATTTTACTTACATATCACCAAATCACAACAGTCGCCTCAGGGTGTTTTATACTATAAGGTAAAGACCCTAATTACAGAGAAAGCCCAACAGTCAAAACGACCCCCTATAAGCAGCACTTGGTGACAGCGGGAAGGAAAAACTCCCTTTAAACAGGAAGAAACCTGCAGCAGAACCAGACTCAGGGAGGGGCAGTCATCTGCCGCAACTGGTGGGGCTGAGGAAAAAGGGGATTCTCCAAAAGGCCGCCTGAGACTGGCTCCAAAAGCCCTCGTAGACTGTGATGTTTTTTGTTTTTATTACTTATGAATGTGGTACTATTTTTTAGTCTTCAGCTTTCAGTTCATACTTGAATTCACTGTTTAGTTTCTTCAGTAGGAAAAAAAAATCTATTAGCACTAAAGCTGTAAAGTTGTGCCATGTAATGACAGTATGGTGCACCTTGCAAACTCTGCTAACACAGTATGGAAATCACCTCAGTGGCCAAAACGTGGGGCTTTAAAATGGTGGTTAACAGACTGTTTCATCCAGAGTCTCCACCAGCTTGGGTCTGGGCTGGATGACAAAATGTGCTTTAACAGCAATATGAAATATGGTATAAAAATGGTGTAAAAAACAAACCAAAAAACCAAAACTGAACTATGAACATGGATCATGAATCCTCCCCTTCTCAGTTTGACCATTTCACCCTCCTAATCCTTAAGTGGTCTTTGTCAGTCTACATGAACCAAAGCAATAGCATGTTGACCTTGACAAAATTTCAATTTTTATTTCCACTGTAATGCTGTGTTAAACATTTCAGTCAATATATGTATTTCTGTGAAGCCAGGTTGGAAAACTTTGGTTCTTTGTCCCACAGGTGACACTGGTTCATCCCGGTGAGGCAGTCATGGAGCTGCGCAGGTTTAACAGAGAAGATCCCGACAGGATTTTGTTCAAGAGTGTGTTCCAGTCAGGTTCAGTCACTGAAACCACCACCTGTAACGTATGTTTGCGTCCGACCCAGCAGCCTGTGTGCAACTACACTGACCTCCGTACAGGTGAGCCCTGGTTCTGCTACAAGCCAGAAAATCTGAGTTGTGATGCCAGAATGAACTACTTCAACGGAGGAAATCAACCAATCATCACAACCGTGAAGAAGCTTTTTCAGAGGTGAGCTTGCCTGTATGTCCCTGCTGGGAGTTCTTAAAGAATGATGTCTGATACAAATGAAACTAATCAGTTTGAATCACACTAGATGATTTTCACTCACTTGGAAAGGTATCTTAAAGAAAACTTCAAGTGTTGCCACAGACATGAGCGAACTCTTTTTCACTTGTATTGTGCTCCCCGCAGTATAAAGAGGGAATCCTCTGACTGTGTGTTCACCACCTTCTCTGTCGGTGGTTTAATGCTTGCTGCCTGCTGTCTGTTAAATGTCTAGTTTCAAAATCATTTAAATTTTCTCACATTTGTGTTAAGAGATTTTATTGTGTGTACTTCACCTCAGCGGTGTCAACCTGAAAGTCTCCATTCCAGCTTCAGGACCTGCCAGTGTCACCATTTTTCCAAAACAGGAAGGTAAAGCCCAATTTCAACTACCAACATCTACATCTATATAATGAACAGTGAAAATGGATGTGAGCATTTCACAAACTGAAAAATTGAAATTGTAGAATATTTATTGTTCTAGAGAGTTGATGCCTTAATGGCTAACAGTATAACTATTATTGTGTGCTGACAGTTTATAACATGTGGATAAAATGAACTTCTAGCAGAACTTATCCCCCAAAACAAAGAAGTCTGTTATAACAATACGAGGTATGATCAGAAAGTTGTGAGAACCCGATGAGATTTGGCTGATTTCCCTTTGAATGTTGTCTTTTCGTGCACCTTAAGCCTGTTATCAGCTTTACAGTTATACAGTATCAATCAAAAGTGAGTGTGTCCAAACATTTGACTGGTACTGTATATAGATCACTCCCTGGAAGTCCTGGGGGGTCTACGCCACTGTGTCAACTGGTTGCACTCCCACCTTATCTGCAACCTTTAGGCATATTGAGCCTTCAATTGAAAAATGCTGGGTTATGGCTGGAGACCCAGCTCTCATCACCAGCTATGATCTTCCACACTAAACTCAGGTTATTTTGAAATAGAACATGTTTTCTCTGCACACAAATGTGTGCACAGAGAAAATTGCAGAGGGCACAGTGCAAGTGAAGGAACCCCCAGGAAGCGACTGAAAAATGCAGCAGCACTGATGGTGGTGTGTAAATGTATGATAAGATGATCTTCAGCAGATGATGGACCAAATTTAGATCAGGTGAGGTTTAGGGCTGTTGTAGGCTTGTTACCAGCACTTCATACACAATCACCAGTGTGATACATTTGTACTCATCTGCTGGGCACTCAAAAGAGTCCCGACTATACTTCCGTTTGAGTAAGGTTGCAAAACTACACTGAACAACTGTTTTATGGAATTAAAATCAGAAGTAATATTGAGAAATAGAGCAGTGCATTTGTAAGAGTGGGGATTTGACTTTGGTTTGATTGACACATAAAGGTTAAGAAGAGACTGTTTTGATCTTTCCATGTTAAAAACTCTACTGATGTTTGTTTGACCTCTTCTCAGGTCAGTCAGATGCAAATAGCAGCAGTGTGGACTCTGGACCCTCTGGCTATTATTACTGGGGTGTGTGGCAAGCACTAGGTGGCGCCACAGTTCATCAGTTCAACACTTCCTCAGCCATCACGCAGTGTCTGAAAGGCAAGATGGTTCATATGTATGGAGACTCCACCATGAGGCAGTGGTTTGAGTACCTTAATGCAACAATGCCAGGTAGCTGTTCCACTGATCTTTCTGCCATCAGTTTGATTTGCTTTATATACTTTATTAGACACATTATTTCCCCTGTAATTTCAGATTTAAAGGAGTTTGACTTGCACAGTAAGAAACAAGCAGGACCTTTCATGGCCCTGGACTACGCAAACAACATCATGATGATGTACCGCTGCCACGGTCCTCCTTTCTGGTCCACTGTAGTCCCAGCCATCGAGCTGCATTATGTCACCAACGAGTTAGACAAAATTGCTGGAGGCAGCAACACCGTTGTAGTTCTTGGCATCTGGGCACACTTTGGCACTTTCCCCATTGAGTTCTGAGCTGTTGACCATCCGCAGGGCGGTGGTGCGGCTGCTGGACAGGGCTCCAACCACACTAGTTGTTATTCGGACTGGAAACCCCAAATCTTTAACAAGCTTCATTCACTCATCTACTAACAGTGACTGGTACTCGCTGCAGCAGGTCAAGGTGCTCAGGGCCATGTTCAAAGGGCTGAATGTCCATCTGGTGGATGCCTGGGAGATGGTTTTGGCCCACCACCTGCCCCAAGAACTCCACCCACAACCTCCCATTCTTAAGAACATGATTAATGTTTTCTTGTCATACATATGCCCTGAAAAAGGTAACTAGATGTGTTTGTTTCAGCAGACTGTGTTTAATCACAGTCGCCCTTTTATTTATTAAATGAAGTTTTCCACTTCGTCACTTAACACATCAAAGCTGACCCCTCAGCCCTGTGCTTTAAACATGTTCAGTATAAACACAGGGGCATGAAGGGGCACAAGCAGGTAAATGTGAAATGACTTGCTGTGTTCATATGAGCCTGTAATTTTCAGTCTGTTTCACTAATTTTATGAGTCTGATTGAGCGCATTTCTGAGCTCTGATATTCCAATTTGATCCTATATTGTAGAGATAATATAAAATTGGGAAAGTCTCAATCAGTTTGGACAAAGAAGTGTTCTCCCCAGGTTATCAAATACTTTACAAATAATTCTTTTGTTCATATTATTGGCTAATAGATCCAAAATTTCCAACTGGGCATTGTGTGTCCACCAACGGGCAGTGTGTGCACAGAGCCAGCTGAAGGACCTAAAGAAAGTAACCAGAATAAGGACTTTTTGTTACTTCTAAATAAAGCAGCTAATCCAATATCATGTGCTGTAAATGATCAGGATGTGTGATGGTATCTGTGAACAGCTGGCATCACAAAGGTAGTTCACGCAGCATCAGCGTGGCTTGCTGCTTGTCAGAACTGGAGCACACTGGCACAACATGCACGAGCATCTCTGTCACTGTCTGTGTGCTTTAGATGATGCAGCCACACGAAAAAGAAAATACTCCCTCTTTCATTTCTAAAAAAAAAAATAATCTGGCACTTAGCAGATCCTACAATTGATGAATCTCAAATATTTTTACTAAATAAAGTAAGTACACCTGTGCTGCTCCATAGGAATTAAACAATGTAGCAGCCAGCTGCTGCTAATCAAATGCACTTGATTAACTGATGACGTTTTGCAGTTTTCTGGTCTGGAGCATTCAGGTGTGTGTTAACACAGTGCAGAGGACACGGTTTCTTTTTAATTCACATTACAGGCTCACAGACAACAGGAAGCTCTCCACAGTTATGGTCCACATGGCTAGTTCAGGATGTTGTAGCAGTCCTGCACCACCTGGGGGCGCAGCAGGACAGGAGTTTATTAGAACGTGCCAACAGAAAAGAGTCAAAAGAGAAATTTATTATGGACTTCCATGTGAACATAATTTTTCAGTCATCTGGATTAGTCCTGCTACACCACTGCTTCTATAAAGCATTTACATGTATGTGAGCTGCGCTGTAACACATCATGCAAACATTTTGTTCTCTGTGCCGTATGTCACTCATTCTCAGAATATTCTTGGCTCAAATATAGAGCCTGAAAGCATAAATAATGGGTAACTTGCACCATGTTACTGAAAACATGATGGTGATGTTATTAACATGAGAAAGTCATTTTTTCTGACACCTTTAAATCGTGTGTAGTTACATGCTCAAACTCCAGCAGGAACTGGTTAACATGATGTCAACCAGCACCATTAAAATGAGACCTCAGAGGATTTGATTGTTTTTTTTTTTTATTTAAAATTAGTTTATGAATACAGCAGTGATCAGAGTCCAGAGAAACCCAGACTGAAAAAAAACTATAAAACACACGAGGTTGATCTCTGAGACTCACCATCTACACACATGCTCATGAGAAGCAGTGCTGTCAGCCTGTTCACCTTCCAGAGCTTTAAAGGTGCCCCCACTGACTGTAATTCATGACCTCTGAACTCACTGTGTTTTGTCTGTTCCATGATAGTCCACCCTCACTCGGTAATCAATCAATTCAAAATGTTAGAAATCAATATTCAAAGTTGATTAATTCTTGATTCTGTTCTTCATGAACTGGTTTCTTACAGTGACCACAGCATCATTTATAAAATTACACTCCACACACTGAGACCTCAAACCAGGAGCTAAGCTGCTTCTCTGATGGCCGTACCAAGACGAGTGGCTGAAAAAGGTGAGCTGCTTGCAGACTGATCTGATCCACTGAAGGACTTTATGACAGTGGTCACAGACACGTACTCACTAACAGCCTCTTTGTGCTAGTTTCATTTCTCT
This sequence comes from Amphilophus citrinellus, assembly GCA_013435755.1. Classification (NCBI taxonomy): domain Eukaryota; kingdom Metazoa; phylum Chordata; class Actinopteri; order Cichliformes; family Cichlidae; genus Amphilophus; species Amphilophus citrinellus. The sequence continues at coordinate 4,076,709 of CM024207.1, forward strand.
GTGGTTGCTTCAAACTTTGGTCCAGTCCAGGAAGCTCTGAACACCTGCAGGCTGTTAACGAATATATTTTTTAAATATATATTTAGCACAATTAGAGACCAGCAAAAGCTTTAATGATGCTGCTTCAACATTTTACGAAAAGCCCCCCGAATAAAATAAAATAAAAATTCTGTATCACTCATCAAATATATAGGAAAATACAAGAAGTATATACAACAACTGGAAAAGCCAACTTGCATCACAATGGACGGCTGCAGCAGCTGCCTGGAGGTTGTCAATCAACCAACAGTGACAGGAAAGAAACTTTAAATGGAACCCACGCGGTGCGCCTCTTCCTCCATAGACAGATAAAGACCAACACTGAAAGACAAACAGTAGCGGATTTAAATCAAGCAGAAAACTAAACTGGAGTAGGACAAGTTTTCAGTATGCTGTGTTCATCTGCAGCAGTGAGGGAGCAATTAAGGACAGTTAACCACGTACTGGCAACACTTAAACACCTGTGCATGTAAGAAAAGAAATAATTTAAAGAGGGTTCTCTCTCAGGAGCCTGATTCTCTGACAGGACTCTAAGTCCAAACCAGCTGTATTTTAGAGTTAGAGGTGACTCTGCAGTGTTTCTAGGACTGTGCTTGTAAACAGGAACACTGAATCTAATGACAAAGGTTTTTCATTAGTCTTAAAATAAAAAGCTGATGTATCAAAATCACTTACCAGCAATAACACAGGGTATCAGCAGGAAAAGCAGCATTAGGCGTGATGAAGACTGATGCTCACTGAGTCTTACTGTCCTGTCACCGTACTTTATCTAGAAAGCATAAAGGAATTCCTCAGAGGGAGCGTCTCACTATGGGTCTGATATTTTCCAAATATTCATTCAGTGAACATCACAATTTGAAAGGGTTGCATATAATATAATATAAGGACACTTGTTTGCACTCAGTGATATGCTGCACTTGACCCAATATTGTTCAACAAACAATGACAGTTAATTTTAGACTGTATTCTGCATCTCTTGGCATTGGTTTAAAGGCACCACATACTGATCTGAAAAGATCTTAAATTGCACCGTGCATGAAGCTCACTGATTAAAAAATATTTCAAGTCTTTGGAAGCAATCCTTTAAAATCATACACAAAAATATCATTTTGTGCCTAAATCATCATCACAGTACTGCACTGAGGACTTCGTAGATTGTAATGTTCTGTTATCACAATAAATTTGTATTTTTGTATTTTCATAAATAGTGTCTGCCTTGGTGTTGCATGAAAGAAAGATTTACCAATAACTGGTGAAATTCTGGGCTGGGCGGGTCTTTAATCTCACAGGTGAAGGAGTCGGTGCTGTTACCGCTTTCTTTGGCTTCCATCATGCAGCTGTATTCCTTTTTGTCCTGAACGCCCCACACTGTTAACTCTCCTGTTGTCATCTCCAGTTTGTCTGCCTTTTTCTGAGAGGCCAACACAAAGACTGGTGTTTTATGAACGGATGTCACACGCTTGTTTGAGTGTGATTTAAAAATGACATTACCTGCACGGTGATGCGGACGTTCCCTCCTGCCGCTGTGGCAGTGAAGCCGGTGAACTCAGGGTCTGGATAGTAGGAGATGTTTGTGGGGCAGGCCAAGGTTTGATTGGCTACTTTCAGAAACACGGCGCTGCTGGAAATCCTCTGAGCTGCAGGTGTGTCATAGGTGAGAGTCTGCAATGAATTTAATAATCATATAAAACATAGAATCTCTGTATGGCAGGCATGACATGGTCATGATGGTGACATCATCAGTCACCTTTTTATTTTAAACATTTGACATGTTGTCTTTGTGCTACTTTGAATCAAATACAGCATTTAAATCTTCTAATTATAGCTTTTTGTAATAGGTTTGTATTCAACATAATCCGGTATAATACAAGAAAAAAATTTATTGTTTTATTTCATTCTATTTTTAGACAGTACGTGCTAACAGCATAGAGAGGCATGGGTTCAGGGTTTAGAGCTGTCTTGGTGACACAATAACAGGAGGGTGGAGGCAACAACCCGCACATCTGTGAATGTGTACAGATGGATGCAGTGATACAATTAATGTTGTCTAATGTAAAATTAAATGACATACAGCAATAAGATTACATAATGTGTGACATGGCATATCCTATTATATAGTAATTTGGCATGCAGTGACATGAATTCACAGTCTACTGTAACAAAGTGAGATGTGATGGAAAATGACGGGGAGTACATCATGTATAATAGCTGTACTGGACGTTGTTCATGTCTGCAGACCCACCTGATAGCTGCTGTTTATGGGAAGTGTGACTTCCTGTGTAGCGTGGCTGTGCACGATGCCTTCAACAAACTCTAGGTGGGACCCGATGAGTGTGAGCTTCCTCTTGCCGCTTCCGGACACAGAGCCGCATTTAGTCAGAGCAGAGGAAGTGTAAGACATATTTCATACCAATGACGGAATTTTATTACAGTGACACTCTGATTTGACAGTAAAACAACAGCTCGGTGGATGTCCCTGCATAAGAGTAATCTGATCATAAATGGTCATAAATTTTCACAGAAAACATTTGAACAACTTAGGTGTTCAGATATTAAGCTGCAGCCCAAAGTGTCTGATGGAGTGACACAACAAACGTGGCTCGGAAAGGACGAAGCACGCATGGGTCACAGTGGGATTCTTCCAGAGTTTGCATGTGAAAATAAGCACCAAACCACCGTGCTGCATTATTTCTTAGTGGAAGAAGAAAATGCAAGAGGAAAGAAGACATCCTGCACAAGGCTTAGCTTTGAGCAGATAAAATATACTGCATGGTGTATTTGTGGTAAACTAGGTTAACTTTGAAAGATCTTTTCTCACAGGCGGGGCACCGCATGTGTCACTTTAAATGTGCTGCGGGTTCTGTGAGGTTTTCAGTTCCTCTGGTTTACAGCATGGTACTAATAACTAAACTAAACTTGGTTGTTTCCTTCCTTTGTTTCTTCCTCAAAAACAGGTTTCTCCTAATCACACAAAGAAATTCAAACTGAGCAAAGTTTTAAAAACACTTTCTGCAACATTTGCTGCTGGAGGTCCTGCATAAGTTTAACACTCATTCATCACGTGTGTGTCATCACTGCGTGTACCTGATCCAGCTGCTTCTCGGTGCAACATCAGTACAGGACGGCGAAGAGAGGTAGGTGATGTTAGCGTCACCATGGCAACTACCATCTGGGAGAAGAGCACATATGTTGACCACACCTTTGAGATCTGTGCTGGGAATGTGGAACTTCACACTGACGCCCGTGTTTTCCCAAACAGGAGATCTGATCAGAACACACACACACACACACACACACACACACACACACACACACACACACACACACACACACACACACACACACACACACACACACACACACACAGAGAAGCAGTTGCTCACATCATCATAATATGAAGACAGGAAGCGAGCAGCAAATAATTAAACATGTTTGCTTTAAATCTGAGTATGAATCAAATCAAATGAAGGAAACTTTTAACATGACAACTGAAAACGATGAACTTCTTCAAAGCCTGAAGCAGAGGAGGCTGCAGCTAAGTTTCAGTTTTACACTCAGAGTCTGTCTGAGCACCGACACTGAGAGACAAACAGAGCGCTTCAGGACAGAGAGGCCATGCCTGCCTGTTATCGGTCTGATAACTCAGAAAATTATAAACGATTTCAATTAAAATTTCTGGAGTTGTTGGGGGTGGTACAAGGAACAATTGATTAAATTTTGGTGGTGATTGGGTCAAAAGTCCCAATCTCATTATACATGAAATTCAGAAATTCATATCTGTGAATTTTTCATCAATCGCGATGAAATTTGGTACTCAGGTAACAATGACTCTTGATGACACACTGACTTTTTCTATTTTAAATAAAAATACTCACAATAATACAAAGTGTGCTCAAACCCTACACAAACACTACACAAAAATCACACACAGATACAATTCATGTCTCAGCAAATGCTGTCAAGGTACACAAACTGACAAAATATATCCAGACTACATCTGCCATCATCTGTTCATGCGGAGCACATTATAGTTCTTAAAAGCCAATAAAATAAATTTCCAGTCTTTGTGATCTACTAATTTATGATGGACTATGACAACATTGTGTGGTATGTGTTGCAGCGCAGTAACGGCACATAAAAATTTTGGGGTGGGGGAGGGATACGCTCTACTGAGTGATTTTCTAGTTCTAGATTTTTTTCAACTGTTGAAGTTAAATTGTAGAATATTCTGTTTAAAATATGAGTGTGTGGAATATTTTCTAGACTTTGATTAGTTGTGTTATCTGTGCAGTGACTCACTCTTTTGGAGAACAGTCAGCGAGCGCCTGGATCTTCACCCCCGTCACATCACTGAGGTTACGACCTGATAGCTCTGCGTGGTTTCTGCCGTACAGAGACACCACACTGGGAGTGATGGAGGAGATCTCTGGGATCTGACAGTAAAACACAAAAATAATCAGATTACAATGATTTCTCTCTGCTGACATCATAACGAGGTGTCAGAGGACCAACGAGGGTCAGACTCACAGAGAAGTTCTTCCCAGACTCCAACTTTTGGCAAACTCGGTCCTGCAGGAGGGAATGAATCCAGTACTTAGATTACAGCACTGTGCGGATAGTAGAGCTGATCTGAGACCTGCTGTGGCTAATATTAGCTCAGTTCAAAAAGTGGAAACAGTGGCTAATTTCAGTATTTTCACTTAGAAACTGAAGTGAATCCTTTTGCACTTGGTTTTTGGATAATTTGTTCCTGTTCTGCGTTTAGTGAAAGAACTCAGCATTAAAGCTGCTTTAAGTTTATGTCTCTCTCCTAAGTCCTGCATGTTGGATCCATCTCCTGCCTGCTGCACAGACAGTTATAAACTGTGTCAATCAAAGTGTTTGGAGTTTGCTAACTGATCTCATCATCGTTGTCTGTGGCAGATAAAAATCTGAGGCTAAAATCATCTGAAGTCTTTCTACAAATTAAAGCAATATTATTGGATTAATGTAGCTTTTGGAAATGTAGAACATGTGTGAAATGTGAAAACGTTTGTTAATCCATTAAAAAAAATGATAATGTCTTTATTACATCAGTCTCTCCTTGGTTAGCCCAGGAACAGCTGTTTCTGCTCCATCCACAACCAGCCTTGATGCACTGCTGACACCTGAACAAAAAACAGTCACATGGCATCATGGGACTCTGAACATGCCTCATTTAACTACCAATATGGATCATAATGTATTAAAATACATCACAACTGTCCATTAACACAGTTTTAACCAGTTACTATATGATCAAACCTTTTAGATTTAATTTTCTTTTTCTATAACTGGGATCTGATGGTTTCATCAGTGATCTGCCTTATTAAGAATTTTCAGTCTTTTCAGCTTGATTTGTTATTCATATTAAATACACTGTAATATGAATAGTATATGAATCTTTGATTTCTTTATAATATGAGTGGACTTACAAGACAGAACCTGGTGGTCCACTGATGTTAGAGCAGCTGATTAACCTCAGCTGTTCTGACAGGTGTGTTGTCCCAAGTCTAAACGTTAGAGTGACACGCAGGCCTGTAAAATAATATATGTATAAGGCATGTCAAAGTCTCGGTTATTTTTGATATATGTGTTATAGCAGCTCTTATTGTGAAGTATTTCATTCCTTGGATTATTGATTAATAGTCACTGACCATCAGGAGGAAGTGTTCCATCAGACAGGACACAGGTGCATTGTGGGAACTGTGGAGGAGGGTTATTCCGACTGCAAAGCTCTCTGGAAGTTGCAGAGAAGTGACAGCTGAAGTTAGACGCTGCCTCCTGGCCCACAGTCAGGTGTGTGTGGATTTTTAGTGAGATCTGAAAAAGACAGCATGTAAGTGACAAATAACTGAAAGCTACAGCTGATGACATCTGTAAGTGTGTTTGTAAGCTGCACCTGTCCGTTTGTGTCCTTTTCCACTTTGTGGGAAATCATTTTGTGTTGGGAATCATCAGGAATGGACAGCCAGTCTGAATCCGTGCAGTCACCTTCAAACGTGCAGCTAGGAAAAGAAAAATTCATGATCACCAAGTTCAGAACTGTTTGAATACGTCAGCTGCAGATGTGGTTTCTCTGACCTTCTTTTAGAGCCGCACCACCCACAGTATGGATCCTGTGCAGACCAACACTCCTGCACGTTTGTGTATGTGCTGCACTTTGACACAGGAACTCGCTTCATCTAGAACAACAAAACATTCAGAAATACTTTAACATGCAGCTCAGGTACATGTGACATTAAGATAATAAGTAAATAACACAAGTACCTGGTTTCTAAATGGCACATACACATGTTTATGATCCACTGGATCCAGATGCAGTTTGGGAAACACTTTGCGGTCGTTGTTGGTCCCGTAGAGCACCGTGGGACAGGCAGAGTGATAGTTCCTGTCCACAGCAAGCTGACAACAACAAGGAGAGGACTGCACTGCTGTTACTGTCCTCACTGACTTTTTGTTTTTAATTCATCCATTTACATCCTCGTCTGCAAGAACACCAGACACCAGGTAGACTGTAAATAATCTGAAAATCACTGGAACCCAATATTTATTCAAGAATAGCACAAAGACAATATATAAATGTTGAATGCTATAACTTGCAATAAAAAATAGACAGTTTCTACATGTTTCTCTCATCATCAAGTTAATCTTTTTTTCATCTGTCTAAAGGATTTTTTTAAAGGTCCAACCTCTCTAATCTGGCCTTCCTTCCTTCCTTCCTTCCTTCCTTCCTTCCTTCAAGAACAAACAATGGGTTTCTGAATTTACATTAAGGAAGGCATCTCATGGTCTTAGAGTCTGATAAAGACAGGCCGACTTCCCCGACAGTGTTCTTGGTTTCCTAAATGTTCTGAAGCTGTTTTTTTCTTATCAGTGAAACAATGCTGCGATCGTCCACCATAATGATCTTCTGTGGTCATTCAGACCCGCTGGTGTTATTAAAGTGCCCGGCGCATTCCTTCTTCCAGACTGTTATTCTCTCTGGCAGCTTGCTTGTTTTTCCAGCCTATTGATGGCCTTCTTCACATCTCTTTGGACCTCATATATTGAGTTCCAGTAAAAGCTGCATCAACTCCATATCCTTTGTCTCGTTATTTGCTGTGAAATAACCAGAGAACAGGCCTCAGCTGGCCACCAAATTGTTCGCCTGTCATCTGTTCAGTTTAGGCCTCTGAAAATCAAGGACTGTGTATAAAAATGGCTGTAATACATTGTGTGAATTAAAGCTGAAAGTGTGCACTTCAATACATCTTGACTGCTTGATTTAAAGCCACTGTGGTGGAGGAAGGAAACTACAACAATGATGCCTATTATTATTATTATTAAATATTATTATATTACTATTATTATTATTTGTATTAGTATTGATTATTACTAGTATTTTATTATGAAGACCGCAGCATGTGTGGCAGGAAAGGACTCAAGGAACTGTAAACCGGAGGCAAGATACACAGTTGAAGGTCACATGATCAGGTGCACAGAATCTAAGTAATAAAACGACGCACACGGGCAACAGACTGGCAAAATAAAAACGGAAGTAAATAAACTTAGTACAATTAAAAACTGGATGTATAGTAGTTTATATGCCCTGATGAGCTGCCCCGTCGACTGTCCACAAGAATAAAACCAGCAAGGCCGCTCTGCCTCACTGCCAGTACAGAGGTCATGGAGGCGCTGCCTGAAGAGCACCGCCTTCGGTTGCGGATCTTTGGCTGAGAAAACAGAAACATCAATCTGAGACCAGAAGCACTCAACAACACAAGTACTTGACCGTACTTGATAAAGAAATAGCCTCTTATTGCTCAAATCCTGAATAGTTAGTGGGACACACACCCACAACTCATTCTGTCTAAAGAGTTGTGTTGATCCACCGATGACATGCATATGGACAATGAAATTAAATATCAGGTCACATCAGAACCAGTGACAATAACAATAGCGGGTATTGATTATTTTTCACCAACTGTACAGACGTCTTTAATCTGTCCCTCTCAGCTCTTAAGAGATGCTTCGAAAGTCCTGAGCAAACGTTAGTAGTTGTCTTTAGCATCAGGGAGGACAGCACCCCGGAAAGAACTGGACTCGATAGGAAACAACGTTTTTTTTTTTTTTTTTTTTTTTAAACGTCCACTATAGTTATTTTTTTATCAGCTTGTAAAGGATCTTGCTCTGTAATGCTTTTACTTGCAAGGACTGAGCCAGAGGAGACAGCAACAATATCCTTAAAACGAGGTTAGGCCTAAATGTCCCGACCGTCCACACTCGATGGCGCAGAGGTGTAGCAGTCTGGATCTTTATTCGTCTCTCTGCTGGAATCAAGCGCTATGTCAAACACATCTCAGACTCGGTTTGGTAGTCCCTCCAGCCACACGGAACACGCCGCTCCAAAGCACCGGCTGCTCCACTCCCTCCCCGGGATGGAACCGAGGAGCCACGAGTCTGGCTGCTCTCACCGTCAGAGGTGCTGAGAGTCGCGCCCCGCGCGACTTCAGTGCATCCGTTTTGTTGCTTTTGTCCGCCTTGAAGCCAAATGAAGGACGGACTCTGTTTTTTTGTTTGATCTGAGAGCGCGTTTGGAGAACAGATGATGGTGAACTGATCTGAAATCCATCAACAAACTCCACAGGCTAACTTTTTATTCCAGGAGTGGCCTGAAGCTCCATCAGTAGAGAAAATATCCTCCGCCTTGTTTGTTATCCGTATTCTGAAGGTTGGTAGTTTTGGGCAAATTAATGCCGCACCCGCTGTTTGTGTCAGGCTAGCTCGGTGTTTTGTTGTATCGCGGGTCCAGAATGTAAGTGGTCAGTCTGAGTTTCTTCTTCACATCCACCAGAATGCGACAGCGCCGCTGCTGCGCTTCAAAGGGTCCCACCTGGATGTGTTCCCTGTACAGAAGGTTGGAGATGTTCTTCAGGTCAAGAACCTCACAGTAACCGCATCATCGTCAGTCACACCGCAGCTATCAGAGTCGCTCTTTGTAAAAGGCAACAATACGTTGATTGCTGAAAGTTGAGTTCCACGCAGCTGTCTCAGAAACCCGGTAACTGCGCATAATCCGGTTTTGGTTTCCCGGTCTTTAAGATTCCTCTCTGGGTCCAGACTGTTGATCAGAGTCAGGTCGTGGCTCAGCTGGTACACAGCCTCTCCTCTGTGGCATGTAAACCGAGGTGGAGGCCACGGCAACTGGCGGATGTTCCCATCAAGGGAAGCCTCCACCCTGCTCCAGACACGACCCGGTTCTCCGGTTCTCCGCCATAGGACAGAAAGCGAGACCCGAGCAGCGGATTAACTTGAAGCATAAGTGGATACTTCTAACTGCCACGCTCTCATACACGGAAGGTCGGCCTGACGCTGCTGCTCTCTGACCCAGTGTCCGCAGACACCTTGCGTAAAGCCAAAAAAATCCT
>CM024207.1:4086674-4328116 GCA_013435755.1 Amphilophus citrinellus
TATTAATAAATTTGTTTGTTTGTTGAAAAAAAGATTAAAATGAATGTAATGTGTGTCTCTCAGTCCTCTGCTCAAGTGTTGCGTGTTTTCTTAAATATGTTACTTATGTCGCTACTGTATCATCTGCGGTGGATAGTTTTTCAGGCCAAACTTCTTTCGTTTGTCCTCCACTTTTCCCCTCACGTTGTTAAAAAACAAGGCCTTGAAGATATGTCAAGTTTTTGGCTAATACGCTGGTGTAAACTTTGTTTCTTCTTTGCGACCGTCTGCATAGTAAGCAAAGATCTCTAAAACTGTAATTTCCATTCTATCTGTTGTCTGTATTACCTGCCATGAGTGGCAGGCCATTCCAGATTAGTTTCAACCTGCTGCGTGTAACTGTGCAGAGGTTGATTCCTGCAGTAATTGATTGAAACTACAATTAGGGTTTATACACAATAGTTTAGTACACGTTGTTTCATTGTTGTGCTTAGTTTGGTCAGGGATCAGGTGCAAAACGTTTCAAGAAGGGATGTCACATTTAGAGCGGGAGCCTTGAACCATAACCTGCAGGAATTACTAAGGCACCTAGATCTGCTGCCATTTTTGAGCCAAATGTGGCAAGCTAGAGAGGACAGCAAGAACACACAGGAGAGTTAAAAAAACGTCCATTTAACGCTTTCAGTCTTTTCCTCCCCTTGTGAAACTCGAAGGGGCTACACATTAAGGTGAACAGCATTGTACATGTACTACACATCATTCACATGTATTGTATATTATTAAGAATGGAATAAGACATTAATGTCCTTTGGAAATACAACAATTTTGCAAATTTTAGTCACAGTCAGTGATACTGTATGTATCTGTATTTTATATTTGGCCTAGTTAAGAAGAGGAGTACAGTACATTATTAAGGATTTAATTTTATTTATTTTTATAATAAAGAATAGCTTTGTTATTCATCAATTGCACTGTTATCAGTATTTAACTCTTCTTCAATTGACTCTGGCACTAAGAGCGTCAAACACACAACTTTTGCTCTGTATGAAAGGTTTTCTGTCTCCAGCTGTTCATATTTCATTCAACTGGATAATGGAACAAGCTGATACTTGGGTGTACTGACTTGTATTGCACATTTTCATTCAGCAATTCATTTCCCAGTTTCAGAATAAAGTGAAGCCCATCATCGTATTCTCGAGGCCCGTCACTCCATTGACTGACAACGCATCACGACTTCTGCAGGTAAAACCACTGGCCCCCCGAGGAGCCTCATGAAGAAGCTCTCCTGCTAGAGTTCATCGCTTGGCCCGAAACTACCATCTCCTCTTTCCCTGAACACGACCAGTGATCCAGCCCACAGCACCTTCACCATTCTCCCACAGAGGGGAGGGGGCCAGTGGCAGTAGAGGATAAACTGAAGGTTTTGATTAAAATGAATGACTTTCGAGGCCATCCAAAGAAGTCCGGAGGAGGCGTTTATTTGCCCGGCTTCACAGCCCGACTCCTTGATGCAGGAGTAGCAGGGAAAGTGGTGGATCATCCTCGATGGCTCCTACTCTGCTGTATTCTTTTTACCGTGGGAAGGAAGCGCAGAGGTCGAGGTGATGATAAAACTTATTGTTTTAAATGTGATTGTAGGTATTGCAGGTAAGTCAACTTCCCTTCTCTTTTTTCAGTTCAATTCAATTTTACTTACATATCACCAAATCACAACAGTCGCCTCAGGGTGTTTTATACTATAAGGTAAAGACCCTAATTACAGAGAAAGCCCCAACAGTCAAACGACCCCCCTATAAGCAGCACTTGGTGACAGCGGGAAGGAAAAACTACCTTTAAACAGGAAGAAACCTGCAGCAGAACCAGACTCAGGGAGGGGCAGTCATCTGCCGCAACTGGTGGGGCTGAGGAAAAAGGGGATTCTCCAAAAGGCCGCCTGAGACTGGCTCCAAAAGTCCCTCGTAGACTGTGATGTTTTTTGTTTTTATTACTTATGAATGTGGTACTATTTTTTAGTCTTCAGCTTTCAGTTCATACTTGAATTCACTGTTTAGTTTCTTCAGTAGGAAAAAAAATCTATTAGCACTAAAGCTGTAAAGTTGTGCCATGTAATGACAGTATGGTGCACCTTTGCAAACTCTGCTAACACAGTATGGAAATCACCTCAGTGGCCAAAACGTGGGGCTTTAAAATGGTGGTTAACAGACTGTTTCATCCAGAGTCTCCACCAGCTTGGGTCTGGGCTGGATGACAAAATGTGCTTTAACAGCAATATGAAATATGGTATAAAAATGGTGTAAAAAACAAACCAAAAAACCAAAACTGAACTATGAACATGGATCATGAATCCTCCCCTTCTCAGTTTGACCATTTCACCCTCCTAATCCTAAGTGGTCTTTGTCAGTCTACATGAACCAAAGCAATAGCATGTTGACCTTGACAAAATTTCAATTTTTATTTCCACTGTAATGCTGTGTTAAACATTTCAGTCAATATATGTATTTCTGTGAAGCCAGGTTGGAAAACTTTGGTTCTTTGTCCCACAGGTGACACTGGTTCATCCCGGTGAGGCAGTCATGGAGCTGCGCAGGTTTAACAGAGAAGATCCCGACAGGATTTTGTTCAAGAGTGTGTTCCAGTCAGGTTCAGTCACTGAAACCACCACCTGTAACGTATGTTTGCGTCCGACCCAGCAGCCTGTGTGCAACTACACTGACCTCCGTACAGGTGAGCCCTGGTTCTGCTACAAGCCAGAAAATCTGAGTTGTGATGCCAGAATGAACTACTTCAACGGAGGAAATCAACCAATCATCACAACCGCTGAAGAAGCTTTTCAGAGGTGAGCTTGCCTGTATGTCCCTGCTGGGAGTTCTTAAAGAATGATGTCTGATACAAATGAAACTAATCAGTTTGAATCACACTAGATGATTTTCACTCACTTGGAAAGGTATCTTAAAGAAAACTTCAAGTGTTGCCACAGACATGAGCGAACTCTTTTTCACTTGTATTGTGCTCCCCGCAGTATAAAGAGGGAATCCTCTGACTGTGTGTTCACCACCTTCTCTGTCGGTGGTTTTAATGCTTGCTGCCTGCTGTCTGTTAAATGTCTAGTTTCAAAATCATTTAAATTTTCTCACATTTGTGTTAAGAGATTTTATTGTGTGTACTTCACCTCAGCGGTGTCAACCTGAAAGTCTCCATTCCAGCTTCAGGACCTGCCAGTGTCACCATTTTTCCAAAACAGGAAGGTAAAGCCCAATTTCAACTACCAACATCTACATCTATATAATGAACAGTGAAAATGGATGTGAGCATTTCACAAACTGAAAAATTGAAATTGTAGAATATTTATTGTTCTAGAGAGTTGATGCCTTAATGGCTAACAGTATAACTATTATTGTGTGCTGACAGTTTATAACATGTGGATAAAATGAACTTCTAGCAGAACTTATCCCCCAAAACAAAGAAGTCTGTTATAACAATACGAGGTATGATCAGAAAGTTGTGAGAACCCGATGAGATTTGGCTGATTTCCCTTTGAATGTTGTCTTTTCGTGCACCTTAAGCCTGTTATCAGCTTTACAGTTATACAGTATCAATCAAAAGTGAGTGTGTCCAAACATTTGACTGGTACTGTATATAGATCACTCCCTGGAAGTCCTGGGGGGTCTACGCCACTGTGTCAACTGGTTGCACTCCCACCTTATCTGCAACCTTTAGGCATATTGAGCCTTCAATTGAAAAATGCTGGGTTATGGCTGGAGACCCAGCTCTCATCACCAGCTATGATCTTCCACACTAAACTCAGGTTATTTTGAAATAGAACATGTTTTCTCTGCACACAAGTGTGACAGAGAAAATTGCAGAGGGCACAGTGCAAGTGAAGGAACCCCCAGGAAGCGACTGAAAAATGCAGCAGCACTGATGGTGGTGTGTAAATGTATGATAAGATGATCTTCAGCAGATGATGGACCAAATTTAGATCAGGTGAGGTTTAGGGCTGTTGTAGGCTTGTTACCAGCACTTCATACACAATCACCAGTGTGATACATTTGTACTCATCTGCTGGGCACTCAAAAGAGTCCCGACTATACTTCCGTTTGAGTAAGGTTGCAAAACTACACTGAACAACTGTTTTATGGAATTAAAATCAGAAGTAATATTGAGAAATAGAGCAGTGCATTTGTAAGAGTGGGGATTTGACTTTGGTTTGATTGACACATAAAGGTTAAGAAGAGACTGTTTTGATCTTTCCATGTTAAAAACTCTACTGATGTTTGTTTGACCTCTTCTCAGGTCAGTCAGATGCAAATAGCAGCAGTGTGGACTCTGGACCCTCTGGCTATTATTACTGGGGTGTGTGGCAAGCACTAGGGTGGCGCCACAGTTCATCAGTTCAACACTTCCTCAGCCATCACGCAGTGTCTGAAAGGCAAGATGGTTCATATGTATGGAGACTCCACCATGAGGCAGTGGTTTGAGTACCTTAATGCAACAATGCCAGGTAGCTGTTCCACTGATCTTTCTGCCATCAGTTTGATTTGCTTTATATACTTTATTAGACACATTATTTCCCCTGTAATTTCAGATTTAAAGGAGTTTGACTTGCACAGTAAGAAACAAGCAGGACCTTTCATGGCCCTGGACTACGCAAACAACATCATGATGATGTACCGCTGCCACGGTCCTCCTTTCTGGTCCACTGTAGTCCCAGCCATCGAGCTGCATTATGTCACCAACGAGTTAGACAAAATTGCTGGAGGCAGCAACACCGTTGTAGTTCTTGGCATCTGGGCACACTTTGGCACTTTCCCCATTGAGTTCTGAGCTGTTGACCATCCGCAGGGCGGTGGTGCGGCTGCTGGACAGGGCTCCAACCACACTAGTTGTTATTCGGACTGGAAACCCAAATCTTTAACAAGCTTCATTCACTCATCTACTAACAGTGACTGGTACTCGCTGCAGCAGGTCAAGGTGCTCAGGGCCATGTTCAAAGGGCTGAATGTCCATCTGGTGGATGCCTGGGAGATGGTTTGGCCCACCACCTGCCCCAAGAACTCCACCCACAACCTCCCATTCTTAAGAACATGATTAATGTTTTCTTGTCATACATATGCCCTGAAAAAGGTAACTAGATGTGTTTGTTTCAGCAGACTGTGTTTAATCACAGTCGCCCTTTTATTTATTAAATGAAGTTTTCCACTTCGTCACTTAACACATCAAAGCTGACCCCTCAGCCCTGTGCTTTAAACATGTTCAGTATAAACACAGGGGCATGAAGGGGCACAAGCAGGTAAATGTGAAATGACTTGCTGTGTTCATATGAGCCTGTAATTTTCAGTCTGTTTCACTAATTTTATGAGTCTGATTGAGCGCATTTCTGAGCTCTGATATTCCAATTTGATCCTATATTGTAGAGATAATATAAAATTGGGAAAGTCTCAATCAGTTTGGACAAAGAAGTGTTCTCCCCAGGTTATCAAATACTTTACAAATAATTCTTTTGTTCATATTATTGGCTAATAGGTCCAAAATTTCCAACTGGGCATTGTGTGTCCACCAACGGGCAGTGTGTGCACAGAGCCAGCTGAAGGACCTAAAGAAAGTAACCAGAATAAGGACTTTTTGTTACTTCTAAATAAAGCAGCTAATCCAATATCATGTGCTGTAAATGATCAGGATGTGTGATGGTATCTGTGAACAGCTGGCATCACAAAGGTAGTTCACGCAGCATCAGCGTGGCTTGCTGCTTGTCAGAACTGGAGCACACTGGCACAACATGCACGAGCATCTCTGTCACTGTCTGTGTGCTTTAGATGATGCAGCCACACGAAAAAGAAAATACTCCCTCTTTCATTTCTAAAAAAAAAAATAATCTGGCACTTAGCAGATCCTACAATTGATGAATCTCAAATATTTTTACTAAATAAAGTAAGTACACCTGTGCTGCTCCATAGGAATTAAACAATGTAGCAGCCAGCTGCTGCTAATCAAATGCACTTGATTAACTGATGACGTTTTGCAGTTTTCTGGTCTGGAGCATTCAGGTGTGTGTTAACACAGTGCAGAGGACACGGTTTCTTTTTAATTCATATTACAGGCTCACAGACAACAGGAAGTTCTCCACAGTTATGGTCCACATGGCTAGTTCAGGATGTTGTAGCAGTCCTGCACCACCTGAGGGCGCAGCAGGACAGGAGTTTATTAGAACGTGCCAACAGAAAAGAGTCAAAAGAGAAATTTATTATGGACTTCCATGTGAACATAATTTTTCAGTCATCTGGATTAGTCCTGCTACACCACTGCTTCTATAAAGCATTTACATGTATGTGAGCTGCGCTGTAACACATCATGCAAACATTTTGTTCTCTGTGCCGTATGTCACTCATTCTCAGAATATTCTTGGCTCAAATATAGAGCCTGAAAGCATAAATAATGGGTAACTTGCACCATGTTACTGAAAACATGATGGTGATGTTATTAACATGAGAAAGTCATTTTTTCTGACACCTTTAAATCGTGTGTAGTTACATGCTCAAACTCCAGCAGGAACTGGTTAACATGATGTCAACCAGCACCATTAAAATGAGACCTCAGAGGATTTGATTGTTTTTTTTTTTATTTAAAATTAGTTTATGAATACAGCAGTGATCAGAGTCCAGAGAAACCCAGACTGAAAAAAAAACTATAAAACACACGAGGTTGATCTCTGAGACTCACCATCTACACACATGCTCATGAGAAGCAGTGCTGTCAGCCTGTTCACCTTCCAGAGCTTTAAAGGTGCCCCCACTGACTGTAATTCATGACCTCTGAACTCACTGTGTTTTGTCTGTTCCATGATAGTCCACCCTCACTCGGTAATCAATCAATTCAAAATGTTAGAAATCAATATTCAAAGTTGATTAATTCTTGATTCTGTTCTTCATGAACTGGTTTCTTACAGTGACCACAGCATCATTTATAAAATTACACTCCACACACTGAGACCTCAAACCAGGAGCTAAGCTGCTTCTCTGATGGCCGTACCAAGACGAGTGGCTGAAAAAGGAAGTGAGCTGCTTGCAGACTGATCTGATCCACTGAAGGACTTTATGACAGTGGTCACAGACACGTACTCACTAACAGCCTCTTTGTGCTAGTTTCATTTCTCTGTGGTTGCTTCAAACTTTGGTCCAGTCCAGGAAGCTCTGAACACCTGCAGGCTGTTAACGAATATATTTTTTAAATATATATTTAGCACAATTAGAGACCAGCAAAAGCTTTAATGATGCTGCTTCAACATTTTACGAAAAGCCCCCCGAATAAAATAAAATAAAAATTCTGTATCACTCATCAAATATATAGGAAAATACAAGAAGTATATACAACAACTGGAAAAGCCAACTTGCATCACAATGGACGGCTGCAGCAGCTGCCTGGAGGTTGTCAATCAACCAACAGTGACAGGAAAGAAACTTTAAATGGAACCCACGCGGTGCGCCTCTTCCTCCATAGACAGATAAAGACCAACACTGAAAGACAAACAGTAGCGGATTTAAATCAAGCAGAAAACTAAACTGGAGTAGGACAAGTTTTCAGTATGCTGTGTTCATCTGCAGCAGTGAGGGAGCAATTAAGGACAGTTAACCACGTACTGGCAACACTTAAACACCTGTGCATGTAAGAAAAGAAATAATTTAAAGAGGGTTCTCTCTCAGGAGCCTGATTCTCTGACAGGACTCTAAGTCCAAACCAGCTGTATTTTAGAGTTAGAGGTGACTCTGCAGTGTTTCTAGGACTGTGCTTGTAAACAGGAACACTGAATCTAATGACAAAGGTTTTTCATTAGTCTTAAAATAAAAAGCTGATGTATCAAAATCACTTACCAGCAATAACACAGGGTATCAGCAGGAAAAGCAGCATTAGGCGTGATGAAGACTGATGCTCACTGAGTCTTACTGTCCTGTCACCGTACTTTATCTAGAAAGCATAAAGGAATTCCTCAGAGGGAGCGTCTCACTATGGGTCTGATATTTTCCAAATATTCATTCAGTGAACATCACAATTTGAAAGGGTTGCATATAATATAATATAAGGACACTTGTTTGCACTCAGTGATATGCTGCACTTGACCCAATATTGTTCAACAAACAATGACAGTTAATTTTAGACTGTATTCTGCATCTCTTGGCATTGGTTTAAAGGCACCACATACTGATCTGAAAAGATCTTAAATTGCACCGTGCATGAAGCTCACTGATTAAAAAATATTTCAAGTCTTTGGAAGCAATCCTTTAAAATCATACACAAAAATATCATTTTGTGCCTAAATCATCATCACAGTACTGCACTGAGGACTTCGTAGATTGTAATGTTCTGTTATCACAATAAATTTGTATTTTTGTATTTTCATAAATAGTGTCTGCCTTGGTGTTGCATGAAAGAAAGATTTACCAATAACTGGTGAAATTCTGGGCTGGGCGGGTCTTTAATCTCACAGGTGAAGGAGTCGGTGCTGTTACCGCTTTCTTTGGCTTCCATCATGCAGCTGTATTCCTTTTTGTCCTGAACGCCCCACACTGTTAACTCTCCTGTTGTCATCTCCAGTTTGTCTGCCTTTTTCTGAGAGGCCAACACAAAGACTGGTGTTTTATGAACGGATGTCACACGCTTGTTTGAGTGTGATTTAAAAATGACATTACCTGCACGGTGATGCGGACGTTCCCTCCTGCCGCTGTGGCAGTGAAGCCGGTGAACTCAGGGTCTGGATAGTAGGAGATGTTTGTGGGGCAGGCCAAGGTTTGATTGGCTACTTTCAGAAACACGGCGCTGCTGGAAATCCTCTGAGCTGCAGGTGTGTCATAGGTGAGAGTCTGCAATGAATTTAATAATCATATAAAACATAGAATCTCTGTATGGCAGGCATGACATGGTCATGATGGTGACATCATCAGTCACCTTTTTATTTTAAACATTTGACATGTTGTCTTTGTGCTACTTTGAATCAAATACAGCATTTAAATCTTCTAATTATAGCTTTTTGTAATAGGTTTGTATTCAACATAATCCGGTATAATACAAGAAAAAAATTTATTGTTTTATTTCATTCTATTTTTAGACAGTACGTGCTAACAGCATAGAGAGGCATGGGTTCAGGGTTTAGAGCTGTCTTGGTGACACAATAACAGGAGGGTGGAGGCAACAACCCGCACATCTGTGAATGTGTACAGATGGATGCAGTGATACAATTAATGTTGTCTAATGTAAAATTAAATGACATACAGCAATAAGATTACATAATGTGTGACATGGCATATCCTATTATATAGTAATTTGGCATGCAGTGACATGAATTCACAGTCTACTGTAACAAAGTGAGATGTGATGGAAAATGACGGGGAGTACATCATGTATAATAGCTGTACTGGACGTTGTTCATGTCTGCAGACCCACCTGATAGCTGCTGTTTATGGGAAGTGTGACTTCCTGTGTAGCGTGGCTGTGCACGATGCCTTCAACAAACTCTAGGTGGGACCCGATGAGTGTGAGCTTCCTCTTGCCGCTTCCGGACACAGAGCCGCATTTAGTCAGAGCAGAGGAAGTGTAAGACATATTTCATACCAATGACGGAATTTTATTACAGTGACACTCTGATTTGACAGTAAAACAACAGCTCGGTGGATGTCCCTGCATAAGAGTAATCTGATCATAAATGGTCATAAATTTTCACAGAAAACATTTGAACAACTTAGGTGTTCAGATATTAAGCTGCAGCCCAAAGTGTCTGATGGAGTGACACAACAAACGTGGCTCGGAAAGGACGAAGCACGCATGGGTCACAGTGGGATTCTTCCAGAGTTTGCATGTGAAAATAAGCACCAAACCACCGTGCTGCATTATTTCTTAGTGGAAGAAGAAAATGCAAGAGGAAAGAAGACATCCTGCACAAGGCTTAGCTTTGAGCAGATAAAATATACTGCATGGTGTATTTGTGGTAAACTAGGTTAACTTTGAAAGATCTTTTCTCACAGGCGGGGCACCGCATGTGTCACTTTAAATGTGCTGCGGGTTCTGTGAGGTTTTCAGTTCCTCTGGTTTACAGCATGGTACTAATAACTAAACTAAACTTGGTTGTTTCCTTCCTTTGTTTCTTCCTCAAAAACAGGTTTCTCCTAATCACACAAAGAAATTCAAACTGAGCAAAGTTTTAAAAACACTTTCTGCAACATTTGCTGCTGGAGGTCCTGCATAAGTTTAACACTCATTCATCACGTGTGTGTCATCACTGCGTGTACCTGATCCAGCTGCTTCTCGGTGCAACATCAGTACAGGACGGCGAAGAGAGGTAGGTGATGTTAGCGTCACCATGGCAACTACCATCTGGGAGAAGAGCACATATGTTGACCACACCTTTGAGATCTGTGCTGGGAATGTGGAACTTCACACTGACGCCCGTGTTTTCCCAAACAGGAGATCTGATCAGAACACACACACACACACACACACACACACACACACACACACACACACACACACACACACACACACACACACACACACACACACACACAGAGAAGCAGTTGCTCACATCATCATAATATAAAGACAGGAAGCGAGCAGCAAATAATTAAACACGTTTGCTTTAAATCTGAGTATGAATCAAATCAAATGAAGGAAACTTTTAACATGACAACTGAAAACGATGAACTTCTTCAAAGCCTGAAGCAGAGGAGGCTGCAGCTAAGTTTCAGTTTTACACTCAGAGTCTGTCTGAGCACCGACACTGAGAGACAAACAGAGCGCTTCAGGACAGAGAGGCCATGCCTGCCTGTTATCGGTCTGATAACTCAGAAAATTATAAACGATTTCAATTAAAATTTCTGGAGTTGTTGGGGGTGGTACAAGGAACAATTGATTAAATTTTGGTGGTGATTGGGTCAAAAGTCCCAATCTCATTATACATGAAATTCAGAAATTCATATCTGTGAATTTTTCATCAATCGCGATGAAATTTGGTACTCAGGTAACAATGACTCTTGATGACACACTGACTTTTTCTATTTTAAATAAAAATACTCACAATAATACAAAGTGTGCTCAAACCCTACACAAACACTACACAAAAATCACACACAGATACAATTCATGTCTCAGCAAATGCTGTCAAGGTACACAAACTGACAAAATATATCCAGACTACATCTGCCATCATCTGTTCATGCGGAGCACATTATAGTTCTTAAAAGCCAATAAAATAAATTTCCAGTCTTTGTGATCTACTAATTTATGATGGACTATGACAACATTGTGTGGTATGTGTTGCAGCGCAGTAACGGCACATAAAAATTTTGGGGTGGGGGAGGGATACGCTCTACTGAGTGATTTTCTAGTTCTAGATTTTTTTCAACTGTTGAAGTTAAATTGTAGAATATTCTGTTTAAAATATGAGTGTGTGGAATATTTTCTAGACTTTGATTAGTTGTGTTATCTGTGCAGTGACTCACTCTTTTGGAGAACAGTCAGCGAGCGCCTGGATCTTCACCCCCGTCACATCACTGAGGTTACGACCTGATAGCTCTGCGTGGTTTCTGCCGTACAGAGACACCACACTGGGAGTGATGGAGGAGATCTCTGGGATCTGACAGTAAAACACAAAAATAATCAGATTACAATGATTTCTCTCTGCTGACATCATAACGAGGTGTCAGAGGACCAACGAGGGTCAGACTCACAGAGAAGTTCTTCCCAGACTCCAACTTTTGGCAAACTCGGTCCTGCAGGAGGGAATGAATCCAGTACTTAGATTACAGCACTGTGCGGATAGTAGAGCTGATCTGAGACCTGCTGTGGCTAATATTAGCTCAGTTCAAAAAGTGGCTAATTTCAGTATTTTCACTTAGAAACTGAAGTGAATCCTTTTGCACTTGGTTTTTGGATAATTTGTTCCTGTTCTGCGTTTAGTGAAAGAACTCAGCATTAAAGCTGCTTTATGTTTATGTCTCTCTCCTAAGTCCTGCATGTTGGATCCATCTCCTGCCTGCTGCACAGACAGTTATAAACTGTGTCAATCAAAGTGTTTGGAGTTTGCTAACTGATCTCATCATCGTTGTCTGTGGCAGATAAAAATCTGAGGCTAAAATCATCTGAAGTCTTTCTACAAATTAAAGCAATATTATTGGATTAATGTAGCTTTTGGAAATGTAGAACATGTGTGAAATGTGAAAACGTTTGTTAATCCATTAAAAAAAATGATAATGTCTTTATTACATCAGTCTCTCCTTGGTTAGCCCAGGAACAGCTGTTTCTGCTCCATCCACAACCAGCCTTGATGCACTGCTGACACCTGAACAAAAAACAGTCACATGGCATCATGGGACTCTGAACATGCCTCATTTAACTACCAATATGGATCATAATGTATTAAAATACATCACAACTGTCCATTAACACAGTTTTAACCAGTTACTATATGATCAAACCTTTTAGATTTAATTTTCTTTTTCTATAACTGGGATCTGATGGTTTCATCAGTGATCTGCCTTATTAAGAATTTTCAGTCTTTTCAGCTTGATTTGTTATTCATATTAAATACACTGTAATATGAATAGTATATGAATCTTTGATTTCTTTATAATATGAGTGGACTTACAAGACAGAACCTGGTGGTCCACTGATGTTAGAGCAGCTGATTAACCTCAGCTGTTCTGACAGGTGTGTTGTCCCAAGTCTAAACGTTAGAGTGACACGCAGGCCTGTAAAATAATATATGTATAAGGCATGTCAAAGTCTCGGTTATTTTTGATATATGTGTTATAGCAGCTCTTATTGTGAAGTATTTCATTCCTTGGATTATTGATTAATAGTCACTGACCATCAGGAGGAAGTGTTCCATCAGACAGGACACAGGTGCATTGTGGGAACTGTGGAGGAGGGTTATTCCGACTGCAAAGCTCTCTGGAAGTTGCAGAGAAGTGACAGCTGAAGTTAGACGCTGCCTCCTGGCCCACAGTCAGGTGTGTGTGGATTTTTAGTGAGATCTGAAAAAGACAGCATGTAAGTGACAAATAACTGAAAGCTACAGCTGATGACATCTGTAAGTGTGTTTGTAAGCTGCACCTGTCCGTTTGTGTCCTTTTCCACTTTGTGGGAAATCATTTTGTGTTGGGAATCATCAGGAATGGACAGCCAGTCTGAATCCGTGCAGTCACCTTCAAACGTGCAGCTAGGAAAAGAAAAATTCATGATCACCAAGTTCAGAACTGTTTGAATACGTCAGCTGCAGATGTGGTTTCTCTGACCTTCTTTTAGAGCCGCACCACCCACAGTATGGATCCTGTGCAGACCAACACTCCTGCACGTTTGTGTATGTGCTGCACTTTGACACAGGAACTCGCTTCATCTAGAACAACAAAAACATTCAGAAATACTTTAACATGCAGCTCAGGTACATGTGACATTAAGATAATAAGTAAATAACACAAGTACCTGGTTTCTAAATGGCACATACACATGTTTATGATCCACTGGATCCAGATGCAGTTTGGGAAACACTTTGCAGTCGTTGTTGGTCCTGTAGAGCACCGTGGGACAGGCAGAGTGATAGTTCCTGTCCACAGCAAGCTGACAACAACAAGGAGAGACTGCACTGCTGTTACTGTCCTCACTGACTTTTTGTTTTTAATTCATCCATTTACATCCTTGTCTGCAAGAACACCAGACACCAGGTAGACTGTAAATAATCTGAAAATCACTGGAACCCAATATTTATTCAAGAATAGCACAAAGACAATATATAAAATGTTGAATGCTATAACTTGCAATAAAAAATAGACAGTTTCTACATGTTTCTCTCATCATCAAGTTAATCTTTTTTTCATCTGTCTAAAGGATTTTTTTAAAGGTCCAACCTCTCTAATCTGGCCTTCCTTCCTTCCTTCCTTCCTTCCTTCCTTCCTTCAAGAACAAACAATGGTTTCTGAATTTACATTAAGGAAGGCATCTCATGATCTTAGAGTCTGATAAAGACAGGCCGACTTCCCCGACAGTGTTCTTGGTTTCCTAAATGTTCTGAAGCTGTTTTTTTCTTAATCAGTGAAACAATGCTGTGATCGTCCACCATAATGATCTTCTGTGGTCATTCAGACCCGCTGGTGTTATTAAAGTGCCCGGCGCATTCCTTCTTCCAGACTGTTATTCTCTCTGGCAGCTTTGCTTTGTTTTTCCAGCCTATTGATGGCCTTCTTCACATCTCTTTGGACCTCATATATTGAGTTCCAGTAAAAGCTGCATCAACTCCATATCCTTTGTCTTCGTTATTTGCTGTGAAATAACCAGAGAACAGGCCTCAGCTGGCCACCAAATTGTTCGCCTGTCATCTGTTCAGTTTTAGGCCTCTGAAAATCAAGGACTGTGTATAAAAATGGCTGTAATACATTTGTGTGAATTAAAGCTGAAAGTGTGCACTTCAATCACATCTTGACTGCTTGATTTAAAAGCCACTGTGGTGGAGGAAGGAAAACTACAACAATGATGCCATTATTATTATTATTACTATTATTATTATTATTATTATTATTATTATTATTATTATTATTATTACTATTATTATTATTATTAAGAACCAGCTGTGTGGCAGGAAAGGACTCAGGAAACTGTAAACAGGGAGCAAATACACAGTTGAGGGTCAACATGATGCAGGTGCACAGAATCTAAGTAATAAAACGACGCACACGGGGCAACAGACTGGCAAAATAAAACAGGAAGTAAATAAACATTAGTACAATTAACTGATGTATATTAGTTTATATGCACCTTGATGAGCTGCCCGTCTCCTGTCCCAATGAAGAAAACCATCCAGGCTCTCTGCCTCACTGCCAGTACAGAGGTCATGGAGCGCTGCCTGAAGAGCACCGCCTTCGGTTTCAGGATCTTTGGCTGAGAAACAGGAAAACATCAGATCTGATGACCAGAAGCACTCAACAACACAAGTACTGACCGTACTTGATAAAGAAATAGCCTCTTATTGCTCAAATCCTGAATATTTATGTGGACACACACCCACAACTCATTCTGTCTAAAGAGTTGTGTTGATCCACAGATGACATGCTATATGGACAATGAATTAATATCAGGTCACATCAGAACACAGTGACAATAACAATAGCTGGTATATGAATTATTTTGTCACCAACTGTACAGAAGTCTTAATCTGTCCTCTCATCTCTTAAGAGATGCTCGAAAGTCACTGAGCAAACGTGTAGTTGGGTCTTTAAGCATCAGGGAGGACAGCACCGGAAATAACTGGACTCTATAGTAAACAACGTTTTTTTTTTTTTTTTTTTTTAAATGTCCACTATAGTTATTTTTATCATCTTTTAAAGGGATCTTGCTCTGTAAATGCTTTACTTGCATGACTGAGCAGAGGAGACAGCAACAATATCCTTTAAAAACAGAGTTTAGGCTAAATGTACCCACCGTCACACTCGATGGTGCAGAGGTGTAGAAGTCTGGATCTTTATCGGTCTCTCTGCTGGAATCAGCGCTGATGTCAAACACTATCAGCTCGGTGTTGGTGTCTCCTCCATCCACACTGAACACGCCGCTCCAAAGCACCGGCTGCTCCCCCGGGATGACCGAGGAGGCCACGAGTCTGCTGCTCTCACCGTCAGAGGTGCTGAGAGTCGCGCCCCGCAGCGACTTCAGTGCATCCGTTTTGCTTTTTTCGCCTTGAAGCCAAATGAGACGGACTCTGTTTGTTTGACCTGAGAGCGCGTTGGAGAACAGATGGATGGTTGAACTGATCTGAAATCCATCAACAAACTCCACATCGCCTTTACTTTTTATTCCAGGAGTGCCTGAAGCTCCATCAGTTAGAGAAAATATCCCTCCGCCCTGTTTGTTATCCGTATTCTGAAGGTTGATAGTTTGGGCATTAATACCGCACCTGCTGTTTTCAGGCTGCTCTTTGTTTTGTTGTATCGCGGTCAGAATGTAAGTGTCAGTCTGAGTTTTCTTCTTCACATCCACCAGAAAGCTGACAGACACGCTGCTGTGGTTCAGAGGTCCCACCTGGATGTGTTCCCTGTACAGAAGGTTGGAGATGTTCTTCAGGTCCAGAACCTCACAGTAACCGCAGTCATCGTCAGTCACACCGCAGCTGATCAGAGAGTCGCTCTTTGTAAAAGGCAACAATACGTTGATGCTGAAAGTTGAGTTCCACGCAGCTGTCTCAGAAACCCGGTAAAACTGCGCATAATCCGGTTGGTTCCCGGTCTTTAAGATTCCTCTCTGGGTCAGACTGTTGATCAGAGTCAGGTCGTGGCTCAGCTGGTACAGCCTCTCCTCTGTGGCGATGTAAACCGAGTTGGAGGCCACGGCGAACTGGCGGATGTCTCCATCACAGGTGAAGCCTCCATCCTCCTCCAGACACAGACCCGGTTCTCCCCAGAGGACAGAAAGCAGACCGAGCAGCAGGATCATCTTGAAGCAGCAGTGATACTTCTAACTGCCACGCTCTCATACACGGAAGGTCTGCCTGACGCTCTGCTCTCTGACCCAGTGTCCGCAGACCCGTGCGTAAAAGCGCAGCTGCTAAAAAGAGTACTATTAAAAACCGGAGTCGCGCCATCTGCGCTTGAAAAATATTTGCGCATTTACACCAGTATATGCGGTTCAACCCGTGGTGCCTTTAGGTGCACCTGGTAAATTTAGCTATCTGTACTTTAACAGACTTAAATAATATCATTTAGTGCATTTTTGTAATAGTTTGCATATTCTGTACAAATTAAAGTGACACACAACATAAACAACACTATACAGGCATATTTGCATATCTCCAAGAATATCATAACCAGGTTGTTACAAGCATATAGCACCATGTTCATACTCATAGTTTATTTGTGAAAAGGCAAGTTCCAAATGGTTAATGCAACATTTCGCTAGTATTAGATAGTTATCAGATAAGTCAAATGCATTATGATACCTAGATTCAATAACATAGGTACATGGTTGCAACTGTGTGAAAAAGATCTAATCAAACTGTTATCCACAATTAACCTAAAATTCCTGTTCACCCAATCCTCAAGTACATCCTTAGTCAATCTCAAGTGAAATGGCTGTAGACATTAAAAAATTTTACAGCGTAGGAATAGAAATATGGACACAATCACTGCTGCATCAGCAGATATTCAAAAATACATAAAACATTCAAATCAAATTGTTTTCTGCAAACACCACCATATCCTCATTAAACATGTCCTCCACTACACCTGAGACATTCTCAAGTCAAATAACTGTAGGAATATTAAATGATGATGTCTTGAAATCACAAGTATTTCATCATACAATGCTACATCACCAGATATTCAAAAAAGCATAGAAATTAGAAATCAAATTGTTTTCTGCAAACACCATGATATCCTCATTAACCATGTCCTCCACTACACCTGAGACCATTCTCAAGTCATATAGCTGTAGGAATGTGAAATTATGACATATTGAAATCAAAATTTGGCCACAGTCACTTCTTCAGAATGAACACCACACAAAAATTTATAGAAAATGGAAATCAAATCTCTGCAAATTCCATCACAGTTCTATTCCCTATTTCACTAGGTGCCTGTTCAAAAATTAGTGTAATTTACTGTATAATGTACTGTATAATTTTGAGTTCCAGTCATGTGTCCCATTTGTAAGGGCAGTGTTTTCATGTTTCCCCTCCTCATGGATATTGTCATTTGTGTTGACCATTGGACAGTCTGTTATTTTCAGGGCTGTTTTTAGCATTATGTTGTTTGTCATCATAATGACTCCTGCATTTCCTTTCCTCCTGCTGTGTGGTCTCTGTTGCAATAATGAAGTTGTGCAGTACAGATAGTAATAAAAAGAAAACTACAAACTATTTGGTGTGTAAGTCTCTTCATTTACTCTTGATTTGGTCTTACAAAAGCAAAGATGCAATAAAAACAAATGTTGGCACCACATATGATCACTTCTGAGTCTCATAATTATTTGAGTGATACCAAGGAACTTCAGCACCAAGGACAGCACCATGGACAGCGGCAGATCCTGAGCACAGTGCACAAGCACTGTGAATTCCTTAAGTAGCCACTGATATTCCAGTCAAGGCTTTCATGCAGAACCACAAGATTACTCCACAGATCATGGTGTTTCCTGTCATTTATTCATTTGGTCTTTCAATTTGAAGGACCTGTATGATACACATACAGTCTACCTATCAAACTCAGCATTAAAAAGGTCATTGTTCTATACTTAGACTTGGGCTCATAGCTTGTTTGGAAACATATTTGTCTTTCCATCTGGAAATATAGCAATCTAGGTATGTATCTATCAACACATGAGAATCCATAAATATAGGGTGATCCAACAGGAGTGTCTGATGAGGGCAATAGCCAATCACAGGTCCCTAGACAAAGGTCACAGCTGCCCTTTAAATTCACTCAAACACAGCAGATTTGAATGTTGCTCGCTAAATCACCCAACATTGTGACAACTGTAGCTATAGCTGTTGATACATTCAAAACTCAAGAATGACCAAGATAAAAGGTCAAAATGGGTGAGTTCTTTTTTGTATACTTTATGTACACTAACATGTTTTGATCTCGCCCTTGATTTTTGTTCAGGCCCATGTTATTTCATGAGACTGAGATTCTCCATGTGTCATGATATATAAAATGACTATATCTGCATACTAATGTCCAGATTACATAATTATGCTTTGACCCCCAAGCTCAAACCTATTCCTTCTAGCTGCTCACAGTGCATATATGAAAACTCCAACAATTATGTAATGTCTGTTATTTTACTCTGTACTCTTTCCTACGTAGAATTGTCTTCAGGACATTTGGAAAGGTAAGACATTCCCATAACTTGGCAGTGAGACATTGGATGCATTACTTTATTTCATATCATTGGTATTCTTAAACAATGCCACCATGTCACACTTGGATGTGAAACATGGCTGCACTGATAAAAATAACCTGCCCCATCTACATAATAAAATTAAGGCAACTATTTGCATAATTTATTTATGTTGAGCAAGCAAGACTATTCTGTGTTTAAAGTACTTACTCGGTTCTGTACATGAAATATAAAATCCAAGTAAAGTGAACTTAATTTCGTCAAGTAGATTAAGCAAAACTAAACGTTGTATAAATCACCCAACTTGTTCAATGTAGTAAATGAAATTTGCAAGTAACAGCAACTTCATTCAGTCATGTAGATCAAACAAAAAACCTTTGTACAGGTTACTTATTCTTGTCAATGAAGTAAGTGAAATTAGCAAGTACAACCAACTTGGTTTTATAATGTAGATCCAAATTAAACTTTATATAAATCACGAGTAGAACAGAGGACACATAAAATGCAACCAATCATTAACACTTTGAAACAAACATTTATTAATGTAACGTATGTAACATACTACAAGATACCAAAAAACTTGAAAACATGAGAGAAATGAACATGAGAAGCATTATGGAAAATCAAAAAGATTCTTTCCAAACAAATTACCATTAATTAACACAAAGATTTCTTTAATACACTTAGAACCTAAAAGAAAAACAGGTTCTCAAAAAAGGAGTCACAAGTTAATTCACTTGAGTTAACCTGAGCCATTTAAAGTGCAAAATAATGATAAATTATGAAAAAAACAAGAACATTTAAATAAATAAATGCAATGTACACTGGCATCACAAAGTTACACTTTACAGTGTAACCTAAGAAAGTGCAGTATAAAACAAAACAAAAACAAAAAAAAAACAAAAAACAAACAGTTCACTCAAAGCCTCAACCTTTAATGAAGTATGTGTGCATTTTAGGCATGGAGACTGACCATAAGGTCATGAACCTTTGAGGACATTCTTTTGTTCCCATCTTCCTGCTCAAGGAAGATCTTCTGAAAGACTTCAAAAGTGTATTTCAGTTTCTTAGGGTAGCTCAGTTCCAAAGCATAGATGAGGCCCATAAGGTAAGCACATGCAAGTACCACAGTGGGAACCCCAAAAAGTACTTCAGTTCCCTCGATGGCTATCCCAACTTGCCTCTGCCCTTCGCTCCCAGCTTTTCCGACCACAAAGATGCTGAGGACAAATGTAAGGGCATCCTGGACAGCTGCAGCATCATCATCACCATATATCTGTGAAATACACCAAAGAGAATCAAATCTTCAGCTTTAACAATAAGAGATGCAGATTGGTAGAGGTATATGATATCTACCTGATAGTCCTTGATTAAATCCTCAATCTTTTCTCCAAGGTAGAGAATAAGGCCTCTGATTACAGCTTCTCTCCGAGACTCAGTGCTGTTGGCCTACAATAAATTAGATATGGAAGAATGTTATGTCCAAACATCATATAGCTACAATATAAACTCATTTGTAAATAGTACATACCTCATCTAACATATCAAGGGTTGTATTAAGTTTCTTGCCCACAGCGCCTCCCTTCCTCCTGTACAGGCCCAACAGTTTAGGTGAGAACTGATCCAACTTCCCCAGGAATGTGGACTGCAATGGCTTCAGCATGATTCTCCGAAATTCCTCCTCAATCAGAGAGACCAAGACAGAAAAAACATCACTAGATAAAGAGACACTCCAGAAAAACAGGAAACCAAGACTGGTATTAAATTAACCTAAAAACCAGCAGTGAAGGCAGTACAAGGAATTCTGTCAAATTTAGAAATGAATGGAGTCAAAATTGAAAAATGGAATTTCAAAATCCATTAAACACTCCATCTGAAAACATTCAAGACAATATTAAAATATACATACTTGGGAAGGCTCAAAGAGGGCAGGCCACCGTGCTTTGATGTCAATCACTGGTGGTTTATTGAGGATAACATCACTTCGCCGCAATGAGAATGTTTTTGCCATCTTCTCACTGATTACCCTGTTGTTATCTCTTTAGCAGCATTAGCCGTCCAACCTCAATAGTGAAAAATAAAAAAATAAATAAAAATGCTCAAAATGTGTTGATACATATCATAATATCTTTATAATATTAGTTAATGGCATGACAGGTAAAGGGACGACCACAGCCAACTTCTACTCTCAACATGCTATTTGCAGTGCTCTGTCAAAACTTGAATTACAACCACAAAAAATAACAAAAAACCCCCCCCCAAAAAAACGGAAGAACACTTTTAACCTTGAAAAGTAAATAAAAACTTACTTCAAATGTGAATGTCAGAGCTTGTTAGCACTGAGTGTAATTGCATCCATTAGGAAGGTATGTTTTGTTATCCATCAACACTGATTTTCTTTTCTATGTTCTATTAAAGATATCAAAGAAGAATCAAACTCTGTAATTTGACACACTGAAAAATATATGTATATATTATCTGCATTTCAAAACAAATATACAATGTGATATTTGTGTTATTTGAACAGATGTCTATTTACAACAAGAATAATGAATGATTGGATAATTTTCAGGCATCAGGATAACCTTTGACAACTTACCAAGAAAAAAAAAAAAAACACTTCAATTTAAATGTCAAAGGTTGTGTTATATGAGCTACATGACTAAATCAAACTTTTGCCCACTTCACCACTGTGATCATTTCAGTTTTTGAACATACCTTTATCCAGTGTACTTGTGAACATCTCTGAATAACCTGGTAGGAATACAACATGAGTTATCATCTACTGAACAAAATAGAGCTCAACAACAAATATTTTCATTCCTTTTTCAAATAGCCTATTTTTGTAACTTAATGTATGGTGTTATACAAATGTAAACACAAAATGTCCTCTGTTTAATTTAAATTTATCTGTACAATGACAGAATTATTAAATATGATTCAGGATTCAACATTTTACTGCCATGTCGACTGGAACATACACTCATATACTACACGAGGATAATTCAACAAATAAGTAGTAGTGATGTAAAGAATTTTGAGCCAAGTATTTTCATTAAGTGGAAGTTGTAAATTAACATACTTCGCATCCTATTTCCATATTCCAATGATCATTTCCATGAAACCTGATGAAAATGTGGGACAGCGAGTTACCAGTTTTGTTGACATATCTGTCAGCTAATGCTGCTTATTGGTCAACATGTCAGGTTTTTGTTACTTAGTGCCTCCCAGTGAGGGTAGAGGCCAAGCAAGAATAGTGTTAAAAGGGGGTGTTTGTATACACCACAGATTCGCTTTTAAGCTACATGCAGTTTAAAAACGTAAAGTCTGAGAAAACCACGAAAATGCATCCTTGCTTCGGTGTTAACCAGCGAGCAGTGACTGTCTGCAGTCAACAGCGTTATTTAAGCTTCGGACCCCGACGTGCCGAAAACAGGCTAGCTACAAGTGCAGCAATGACCAGATGATGACAAAGCCCACCAACGGATCGACGCTGGCAACCGGGCATGTAACGGCACGGTGTCGCGTCTGGACTTCTCTGTTTTGGTTTATCCTCTCGTTCTCGCTAGCTATATTTTTCAGTTCGAGTCAAATGACCGTTACCTTCCCAGCCATCAAATGCACTTACTGATACCATGATAAGCCGCTGGTGTACTTTATTGCTTCTAAAACTTTTTTGGAAATAAAGTCATGTAGTCCCTAACAGACTCTTTGGAAAAAAATTTTCTACTCACCTTAATGACTTCTGCTAGCTCAAAATCGCCTTTACTTCAAATCACTGCTGGCCAGCTGGTGCTTGGGAACGCTGATGGCTTATGTACGGTGGCCCTGTAGTGCAAACCACATCAACAAATCACTATTCACAACTACAAATTAAAAAACACAAGAGCATATCCAAAACACGATGACATCTTACAAAAACACAACAAAATTAACTATGCACAATTACAAATTACAAAAACACAACAACATTGACAGAACGGAAGACCTGGTCCCAGTGGGACACCTGAGAAATTGCTGATTGGAGGACGCCACTTTTGGCATTCACTCCTTCAATGTTTGGATAGGTGAGAAGACAGTCACAACGCTGTGTATTGCCCTAGCTGCGGAAAAGAGCTTGTCGAGCTGTCACCAGTAATATTCATGTTTTCAACAAATAACTAATGAAATATGTGGACTATTTAGATATAATGTTGTTGGGCGCCTGGGTGGCTTAATGGCGAAGCCGGCGACCATATACACACGCCGCGTTGCGGTGCGGGCGGCCCGGGCTCGCGTCCCGGCCCGGCGCTGATTTGCCCGCGTGTCTTCCCCCGTATCTTTCCCCCATTTCCTGTCTCTCTCCACTGTCACAAAAAGCTTCTGAGGCCAAAAATGGAAGAAAAAAAAAAAGAAATAATGTTGTTGATGAAGATAAATCCTTGTTAACTTTAACTGACACCACCGTTGGTAAAGTCTGTTTTTCTTCTCCTTGTAAGAACAACAAAATTATTTGTGCTCTATTTCAACAAGATGTTGTCTTTGTACCTTCACCTGTTTTCTACTGGAAAAACTTTGTCCCTGATTCACTGTGGACAAAAGTAATGACATTTCATCAGAAACTTTTGATAAACAACAAAATGAGAGATGTCTCCTTTAAACTGTTACATAGAGTTTATCCTGCTAATCAATACATGATGAAATATGTTGAAACAATAGACCCCAACTGTAAGTTCTGTAAAGAAGAGTCAGAAACAATCAGTCATTTATTTTGGATTTGTTGTATCTCAAGCAAATTTTGGCAAGACTGTAATAATTTTATAAACTGTGATATTTCTTTTACTGGCCTCAGAAGCTTTTTGTGACAGTGGAGAGAGACAGGAAATGGGGGAAAGATACGGGGGAAGACACGCGGGCAAATCAGCGCCGGGCCGGGACGCGAGCCCGGGCCGCCCGCACCGCAACGCGGCGTGTGTATATGGTCGCCGGCTTCGCTACTAAGCCACCCAGGCGCCCAACAACATTATATCTAAATAGTCCACATATTTCATTAGTTATTTGTTGAAAACATGAATATTACTGGTGACAGCTCGACAAGCTCTTTTCCGCAGCTAGGGCAATACACAGCGTTGTGACTGTCTTCTCACCTATCCAAACATTGAAGGAGTGAATGCCAAAAGTGGCGTCCTCCAATCAGCAATTTCTCAGGTGTCCCACTGGGACCAGGTCTTCCGTTCTGTCAATGTTGTTGTGTTTTTGTAATTTGTAATTGTGCATAGTTAATTTTGTTGTGTTTTTGTAAGATGTCATCGTGTTTTGGATATGCTCTTGTGTTTTTTAATTTGTAGTTGTGAATAGTGATTTGTTGATGTGGTTTGCACTACAGGGCCACCGTACTTATGGGTAGTATTTGGTGTTTTGAAGTACGGAATGAAACGCAGTAAAGATGACAAGATTATTTTTTGTTGTGTGGATGAACTTAAAAAGATTGGCTCCTAGTACTTGAACAATTCATTTTCTGAAAAAACTTACAATGTCTTGTATCTTGAACAAATGTTTCTGACCTCATTACTATGTATATTTGTGTAAAGATACTAACTTGATTTTTTGTTGTTGATTTCACAGATTCAGTTATGTTAGATTTACTTCACCCCAGAATCATTTTTATCAGTGTGTTATCTTGTCATGAAAACCACAACGTAATCTCATCTCAACAGTCCAGAAAGAGATTCATATCCTATGAGGATATTTCAGTGTATATCCAGAAACTGAAAGAATCATCTGAGAGTGTAACTAAAGAACGTCTTGGAGAAGATCACAGTTTTTGGGCAGAACTCTGTACATTCTTGGATGTGCCAAACACTCCGCCCGACAGATATCGTTTGAAAAGGGCTTACATCACAAAGATAAAGGTATGAGATTCATCTGTCTACATGTGCACTGTTATTGTTGGTTTGTGACGTGTAATTGCAGTAACATGCTGTTAACCCTCATGCCCTCCTGGGCCATTTTTGTATCTTTTTTTCAACTGTTTTATAATTTGGTGATCATTTTGGCTGGATTTTTGGCATGATTTCTTGCAGGGAATCTTCTTTGTTTGTTTTCATAAATCACTTAACTTCAGACCTACTCAAAAATACCAAGGGGTCCCCTGGTAGTCAATGGGTTCATAATATAACTGGCAAAACATCAATTTTATTCATCTGCTTAAAATGGGAAAATGACTGAATCAAATGGAATGCAGTCACAATGTCAAATATCATAACGTTTCTTCAAAATGAAATGCTAACATCACAGAATTCATGGTTTTATATGGCAACTGTAAGATCCAAAACTGTGATCTCAATGTAAGTCAGCAGTTTTGGCCACAAAGGTGTCCTGAGCGAGTATCTGGCACTACATAAAAATATATTAATACAATCATTTTTGTTGCTAATCTTTGACATATCTGAGGCTCTCATCACCAATGATGCCCCATCCCCCTCACATTTATTATGTGGAAACTGATTCAATTTTGTGGTGTTTTCTATTTAATTAATAATTAATATAACATGTGATTAAACCGGCATGTAAAGGGTTAAAACCCTGAAAATAATTCTGTGTTTGGTATTTTTGAGTAGGTCTGAAGTTGAATAAGTGATTTATGACAAAAAAGCAAAAAATATTGATGTATGATGATTTTATAGCAGTTTTTAGGTGCTGTACACTTTTGTCACAAACGTGTCCAGGAGATATGAGGGTTAACATGCACTGCAAACTGGTAGCACCTAATTGCATTTTCCACATATCAGCCAGCAAGTGGAGACATGAGAACCTCTGCAACAGATGATGAGAAGGAGGAAGGTCAATATGAAGGCATAAAAGAGAGGATCCAAAGGAGATGTCTGTTGAAAACAGGGGGAACAAACCAGATAACCTAGTTGGGGAAGGATCACATGGAGTGTAAATGGTATCCAGTGAGGAGAAAAATGAATATGAACCAGATATTCTGCACAGGCAAGAAGAGACACAGCAGATTGAACATGCCCAGCAGGATGAAGGAGTAAGAAATCCAGCAGTTTCATCATATACAGTACTATGCAAAAGACTCTAGTGACCACTCATTTCTTTTTATATGTTGCAGGGAAATGGGTCCAACAGAAACATGCACAAATACTTAGGATTAAAGGATATAAGGCAAAAACCTGAGTTTGTACAATTCAGACGTGCTCCAAAATCCAGACTTTGTTTGTGCACCTTTATCCTCCAAGGCCTGGACTCTCTCAGGCAGCTCTCTGTAATTCATCTTGAGGGACATACAAAGCTCTTTGGCTCTTGGCAGCCTTTTGATCTATGTCAAGATTTAATAGTCATTCTTAATTTTATAATTTCAGAGTCCAGGCTCTGTGGAGCCCAATCTATGACTGACCACTGTGTTCCACTATATGTCTGGCAGATCAGTTCAAAGGCCTCATTGAATTCTCTAAAATAGTCCATCATCGATTCACAAAATGACTCTACTGACGATATTAAACAGGAACAAGCTGTGAGTGCGGCGCAGCAGGTGTGGAAAGCAGCCGAAGCGGCAGGAGATTAATTCAAAAAGAAGTGGAAACATTGTTCCAAAAATAGAAACCGTACGCAGTAAATTCTACATGTTCCTGGCCTATTTTCATCTATGCTGACCCGGATATTTGTGCGTAATCTAGCGATCAGCGACCGGCGCTGTTGCCAACTTTTGTGAACTCGCTGTTGGCTGTCTCAAAAGTTGCCCTTTTATTAACAATTAAATGGTTGCTGTTTGCCGCAACCAAAACAAAACAGTAACAACAACGAGACTGACTCGGATAATGACGAGAGGGAACCCGGCATGCTTGATGCTGAAATCGCCCAACTGTTCAACTCAGACACTGAAGATGAATACTGGCAAATCCAGAAACTGGTCACGTCCCTCTGCACAGTCTTTCCTTCCTCTTATGGATAATGCTCCCAGCTGAAACTGCTAGAGCGGAAACATGATTTCATGTCAATCCACAAGTCTTTTAAATAAACTGAAAAGAAAATGAAGGATATCTTATTTCTCATTTCAGTTTGTTTTAGTTAGTTTTATAAATCCACAATTCAGTTTTAGAATTTTTTTTTCCTTTTAATTATCGTTTTTATTTATTTCAGTTACTAAAAATGTGTTTTTCAGTGTCAGTTTTCCTTAACTATAATAAGCTTGCAATAAAGAGGGAAAACAGTAGAACAGGTTGTCTTGACACCAGCATTATTAATATACTCTTGATTGCATAATTGGTGAGACTTTTGCAAAGCTGTGATCCCACTAGAAGCTGCTGAAATTCAGTTGATTGTTTCTATGTCGTTTTTGACCATGTTTGATCCTTTTCAATTTATTTAATGATTTGTGCCACAACATAAATAAATGAATAAAAATGGAATGTTAACTTTGGAGTTTTCCTGTCAGAGCACATATGAATAATGGGAATGTGTTTAACCAAGGTTTAAGGCTGGCAATTTACACATGGGGAAAAAATCTAAAAGAAACCAAATATTTATTTTTATTTATTTATTTATATTATTATCTGTTGTTTTTGCTGTCATGGAGCTCCTGATCCAGCCCAAGGCTCTCTATGAAGACGAGGAAAAACTCCCCCAGAGGCCAGACCGATGAGGAAGAAACCTCGGGAAAGGCAATTCAAAGAGAGATCCCCCTTTCCAGGGACGGCCGGTGGGATTTACAGGAGCTACATGTCAGCCAACAGTTCAGTTTACATAGATACATACATTACATACATTTGTATGAATAAATATCACATTTTGTAGAAAGGCAGCCGCCTTTCTACTTTTTACAGCCACGCTACGAAGAAGGTGGTCTTCTTATAGGTGGTAAAACACGTGAAGGCTGATAGCGTCTGACAGTG
The DNA here is from genome assembly GCA_013435755.1 of Amphilophus citrinellus. NCBI lineage: Eukaryota > Metazoa > Chordata > Actinopteri > Cichliformes > Cichlidae > Amphilophus > Amphilophus citrinellus. The sequence continues at coordinate 4,114,394 of CM024207.1, forward strand.
CCTGGACCAGTTTCCGGTGTTCCGTCGAGTCGCGTTTCCCCATCAGATACTGTTTCCCCACCGTCTACTCGCCGCTCCGCGCTGCCCAAGCGCCGCCCACGCGGCAAAAAGCGGTATCTGATGGCTGTCATTCGGTTATCAGTTACCGTTCCCCCAGTTTATTATAGGGGGAACGGTATCTGATGGGTGACATAAAGCCATCACATACCGTTCCCCCGGTAATAAACTGGGGGAACGGTAACTGATGACCCAGTGACCGCCATCAGATACCGCTTTATGGCGCATGGGCGGCGCAGAGCGGCGAGGAGACGGTAGGGAAACAGTATCTGATGGGGAAACGCGACTCGACGGAACACCGGCACTGCAGTTTCAGGTTGAGGCGCAGATGTTGTCGGTGTCTCACCTTTACGTCACCGCGGTGAAGTTAGTTTCAAGTTGGATATTGGATATTCAAGCTCCGCAGAGTTAGCGGCATCTAGCTCGCAGTTGATCCGATTCAGGGACTCAGATTTCGGCCAGCCGCTCTCTGCCACTCCCTGTTCTCTCGCGCGGAGGTTCACTTAGGGACTATCAATAAATTTCCGAACCAAACATTCTTGAGAAACAAAAATCAATAAATTCCTTATCTTGTGACCACCTGTGAGGAAACTAGTATCAAATCATGCCAATAAATTACATTGGTGAGGTACACACATTTTTATCCCATTTTAAGCCTTTTTATATTTTTTAGCATTTTTTTTATCCAAAAAATATGATTTTTCTTCAATAGCTTCTAGGTCATGTGACCCACAAACTCAAAATCCATGTGAAATTATTCTGATACACTAGACAGATGAGGCACACTCATTGTCTTTCCATTTTAAACATTTTTAAGCATTTTTTTTATCCAATATTTGAGATTTTTCTTCAATAGCTTCCAGGTCATGTGACCCACAAACTCAAAATCCATGTGAAATTATTCTGCTACACTAGACAGATGAGGCACACTCATTGTCTTTCCATTTTAAGCCTTTTTATATTTTTTAGCAATTTTTTATGTGAAAAAATATGATTTTTCTTCAATAGCTTCCAGGCCATGTGACCCACAAACTCAAAATCTGTCTGAAATTGTTCTACTACACTAGGCAGATGAGGCACACTCATTGTCTTTCCATTTTAAGCCTTTTTATATTTTTTAGCAATTTTTTATGTGAAAAAATATGATTTTTCTTCAATAGCTTCCAGGTCATGTGACCCACAAACTCAAAATCCATGTGAAATTATTCTGCTACACTAGGCAGATGAGGCACACTCATTGTCTTTCCATTTTAAACATTTTAAGCATTTTTTTTATCCAAAATTTGAGATTTTTCTTCAATAGCTTCCAGGCCATGTGACCCACTGACTCAAAAACTGTCTGAAATTATTCTGCTACACTAGGCAGATGAGGCACACTCATTGTCTTTCCATTTTAAGCCTTTTTACATGTTTTGGCAATTTTTTTATCCAAAATTTGAGATTTTTCTTCAATAGCTTCCAGGCCATGTGACCCACAAACTCAAAATCCATGTGAAATTATTCTGCTACACTAGACAGATGAGGCACACTCATGGTCTTTCCATTTTAAACCTTTTTACATTTTTTAGCATTTTTTTTTTATCCAAAAACTGAGATTTTTCTTCAATAGCTTCCAGGTCATGTGACCCACTGACTCAAAATCTGTCTGAAAGTATTCTACTACACTAGACAGATGAGGCACAGCCTTAATGCTATTGAAACGAAGTACAGTTTTATTTTCTACATATAATTTTAAATTCTCTCTTTTGAACTACATTGAACAGGGTAGAAAGGTTTTTTCATTAGGTGCACAACAGACATTTCCAGCTGCCTCTCTTTGCCTTTTCATATTGTTTGCTCTTGATGTCTAGGCACAGGGCATGGAACCATTTGTCACAACTGTCACACTGGATCTGTTAAAATATAACAGAAAACGTATATGTTTAGTGGTATAGTAATACAGTAAATACTCCTCTCCTGTCACATAGTAGGGTGTTTACTTGCTTGGCATATGTTATTTACAACTTTATCAGTACCTAGCGGTACAGGATGCTTCAGATTTTCACATTGACAACTCATACTCTCACCCAGTCTGTCATTTGAGGTCCCGAAACTGGGGGCTTGTAGGCCGCACACATTGCACAACAACTCTGGTCATCGAACACTGTAATCAAATTAGGAAATAAACCAAATATTATGATGAATTATATTATGAAGTGTATGTATGTATGTATATACAAACACACACACACACACACACACACACACACACACACACACACACACACACACACACACACACACACACACACACACACAGCTCAAAAAAATAAAGGGAACACTCAAATAACACATCCTAGATCTGAATGAATGAAATATTCTCATTGAACACTTTATTCTGTACAAAGTTGAATGTGCTGACAACAAAATCACACAAAAATCATCAATGGAATCAAATTTATTAACCAATGGAGGCCTGGACTTGGAGTCACACACAAAATTAAAGTGGAAAAACACACTACAGGCTGATCCAACTTTGATGTAATGTCCTTAAAACAAGTCAAAATGAGGCTCAGTATTGTGTGTGGCCTCCACGTGACTGTATGACCTCCCTACAACACCTGGGCATGTTTCTGATGAGGTGGCAGATGGTCTCCTGAGGGATCTCCTCCCAGACCTGGACTAAAGCATCCGCCAACTCCTGGACAGTCTGATTTTTGTGTGATTTTGTTGTCAGCACATTCAACTTTGTACAGAATAAAGTGTTCAGTGAGAATATTTCATTCATTCAGATCTAGGATGTGTTATTTGAGTGTTCCCTTTATTTTTTTGAGCTGTGTGTGTGTGTGTGTGTGTGTGTGTGTGTGTATGTTTGTATATACATACATACACTTCATAATATAATTCATCATAATATTTGGTTTATTTCCTAATTTGATTACAGTGTTCGATGACCAGAGTTGTTGTGCAATGTGTGCGGCCTACAAGCCCCCAGTTTCGGGACCTCAAATGACAGACTGGGTGAGAGTATGAGTTGTCAATGTGAAAATCTGAAGCATCCTGTACCGCTAGGTACTAATAAAGTTGTAAATAACATATGCCAAGCAAGTAAACACCCTACTATGTGACAGGAGAGGAGTATTTACTGTATTACTATACCACTAAACATATACGTTTTCTGTTATATTTTAACAGATCCAGTGTGACAGTTGTGACAAATGGTTCCATGCCCTGTGCCTAGACATCAAGAGCAAACAATATGAAAAGGCAAAGAGAGGCAGCTGGAAATGTCTGTTGTGCACCTAATGAAAAAATCTTTCTACCCTGTTCAATGTAGTTCAAAAGAGAGAATTTAAAATTATATGTAGAAAATAAAACTGTACTTCGTTTTAATAGCATTAAGGCTGTGCCTCATCTGTCTAGTGTAGTAGAATACTTTCAGACAGATTTTGAGTCAGTGGGTCACATGACCTGGAAGCTATTGAAGAAAAATCTCAGTTTTTGGATAAAAAAAAAATGCTAAAAAATGTAAAAAGGTTTAAAATGGAAAGACCATGAGTGTGCCTCATCTGTCTAGTGTAGCAGAATAATTTCACATGGATTTTGAGTTTGTGGGTCACATGACCTGGAAGCTATTGAAGAAAAATCATATTTTTTCACATAAAAAATTGCTAAAAAATATAAAAAGGCTTAAAATGGAAAGACAATGAGTGTGCCTCATCTGCCTAGTGTAGTAGAACAATTTCAGACAGATTTTGAGTTTGTGGGTCACATGGCCTGGAAGCTATTGAAGAAAAATCACAATTTTTCACATAAAAAATTGCTAAAAAATATAAAAAGGCTTAAAATGGAAAGACAATGAGTGTGCCTCATTTGCCTAGTGTAGCAGAATAATTTCAGACAGATTTTGAGTTTGTGGGTCACATGACCTGGAAGCTATTGAAGAAAAATCACAATTTTTCATATTAAAAATTGCTAAAAAATGTAAAAAGGCTTAAAATGGAAAGACAATGAGTGTGCCTCATTTGCCTAGTGTAGCAGAATAATTTCAGACAGATTTTGAGTCAGTGGGTCACATGACCTGGAAGCTATTGAAGAAAAATCTCAGTTTTTGGATAAAAAAAATTCTAAAAAATGTAAAAAGGTTTAAAATGGAAAGACAATGAGTGTGCCTCATCTGTCTAGTGTATCAGAATAATTTCACATGGATTTTGAGTTTGTGGGTCACATGACCTAGAAGCTATTGAAGAAAAATCATATTTTTTGGATAAAAAAAAATGCTAAAAAATATAAAAAGGCTTAAAATGGGATAAAAATGTGTGTACCTCACCAATGTAATTTATTGGCATGATTTGATACTAGTTTCCTCACAGGTGGTCACAAGATAAGGAATTTATTGATTTTTGTTTCTCAAGAATGTTTGGTTCGGAAATTTATTGATAGTCCCTAAGTGAACCTCCGCGCGAGAGAACAGGGAGTGGCAGAGAGCGGCTGGCCGAAATCTGAGTCCCTGAATCGGATCAACTGCGAGCTAGATGCCGCTAACTCTGCGGAGCTTGAATATCCAATATCCAACTTGAAACTAACTTCACCGCGGTCTTGAACCTCGCCTCTCCCTTTTCAGTTCCAACTGAAGCTCCTTTACTTGATCTTTCAGACGACCGATCTCTTGCTTTTGTTCACCTTCTTCTTCAAGCAAAGATTGTAGCCATTCAGAAGTTTGTGCTGCGGTCAGAGATCTGCCATCTGCAGCGGTGTCCCTTTTCTGCTTTTCAAGATCCTTTAATAATCTTTCAATTCTTTGGTCACGTTGTTTCATTTTTGCTGCTAAACATTCTGCTTCAAATTCAAATGCCTCCTTTTCACATTGGCTCAGGGGTAAACCTTGTAAATATTTCTTTTTCATGGCCAGGAACTTGCTCCGGAACTGTTGGAAGGCCGGGTCTATGTTGTGAGATGCGTGAGGGAAAGCCTTTTCAAATTCTAACATGCAGAGAGCCAGATCCTGTTTGAAACGCTCTGGATTCAGTTCGGTCAGACGGAGTCTTTCTTCCAGCATCCTGTTGTTCCTCTTTTGGTCATTCATTGTCTCATTCAATGAAGTATGCTTATCATTTAAATCAAGCCATTGATTAAAAACTTTATGGTACTCTTCGGATACCGTGTCAGTTTTTGCCTTCTCGGCTTCCAGTTCAGTCTCAAGCTTTTCAATTGTTGCTTTCCTCTCCTTGTTTTTCTGGACTTCGCTGTCGAGCAAAGCCCTCATCTTTGCTTTTCTATCCCAACTTTCTTCAAGCTCGGAGACCCGAGCAGCTTTTTGTTTTTCAATGATGTCTTCCTTGTCTTGTAGTTTGTTTTCAAGACTTTCAATCATATCGTCTTTTTCGCTGATTATTTTATCTGCATCCTGGCATTCTTCCTTAATTTCTTGGACCTGATTTTGATGTAATTCTTCCAAACGCTCATGTTTTTTCTTGAGGTTGTTGATGATCTCATCACAATCGCGTGTGACTTCACGCTCAGCAGCGCGAGTCTCAGATCTCACTCTTTCCAGTTCCTGTTCGTGAGATTGTTGTAATTCGGCCTTTTCCTGAGCTGCCGCACTCCTGACTGCAGCTAATTGCTTTTCATATTCTCCTTGCCGTTTCTCGCGATTATCTTTTTCATTTTTAAGCTGCTCTTTTATGCTAAATAACTCTGTTTCCAGCTCTTCAGTTGTTTTTTTAGCTTTGGTTTTGGTATTGGTTTTGGGTTTGGACGCCATTTCTGTGCTCTCTGGTTTCGAGATATTTTCTCGGGTAGAAGTATGAAAATCCTGCGGCGTACTTATAGGTTTTTAACATTCAAAGGCGGAAGTGCTGCTTTAATCTTCAAAGCACGTGTCTAGAATGCTGCTGACGTCAGACAGAACCTGTGGCGCGTTGGTTGTCATGGTGACGTGTATAGCGTACGGATCGCGTGGGTGCAGGTGGTAACAGCTGGCAGAGTTAAAAGTGTGTCACGCTCACCTGCTCTCCTGATGGAGGAGAGAGGTTGTTAGCTGGGTGGCCGTAATTTCTGTTGACCGCACGCCAGCGTGTACGAGCGCGCGCTCGTTTGGTTTGTTTTTCCCGTTACGCTGCTGATTGTCACCCAGATTCGTGCTTGGCAGCGTATCAATGAACATCACACAAACGCGTGTGGGCTCAGCGTACTTTGTCAGGGGTGAAGGCAGCGCGTCATATAGACAGGGGCCTACTATTTCCTGTCAGGCGACTTATGGTTTGGAGTCGCTACATTATTGGTCAACAAAAAAGCTCTCTAAGGAAGCCATCGCTACCATAATCCACAACCAAAGGAATCAGGACGACGCCCACTAAGTGCGGCCACGACGCACCTCATCCACATCCACAATTTAAGCAAATTACGTGTAAAAGCAACCACTGCACACAAGGAGCTGCTGCCACTACTTCCACAAGATGAAGTTTTAAAACAAAATGAATGGTTCTCAAGTAATAAAACATGCAGACATGTTTCAAAAGGATATTCATGAATGGATCGAGGAAACTGAGTGTCATGATTCACAACTAGGGTTATAATAGTTTTGGATTTTACATTATCGTTTAGTTTTAGTTCGTTTTTACTTTTTTTCTCTAATTCAGTTAGTTTTCAGAGTGGTTTTGCTCGTTTTTATTTTAGGTTTATTGCTTAGTTTTAGTTTAGTTTCGTTAGTTTCAGTATTAGTTTTAGTATTTTCATACTTTGTCAGGCGCAAGATTCAATGCGCAAAAGTGACTATTGTGTAATAAAAACTCAAGATACCATAAAGAAATATATTCAACAACCAACAGCCACAAGACAGAAGCACTACATGCTAAATGTGTAATAATTAGGACACACATGAACATCAACAGGGAGAAAAATATGAACTCCCAAACTCAATAAATTCTACAATAAACTCCACAATAAACTCCAGTGTCAGTGAAGTAGATTAACAACACCTACATGTGGTGTTTGACAAAAACAAACTCTTTGAAGGAGTCAAAGCTCAAATCCAGCTGCATCCTGATGTTCTCCACCACCCGAAGCTGCTTCTGTTAGCTTGGTTAGATGCTCGCTGATTAGACTCGCAGGGTCTTTGCAGCCTCTGTACACAACCTACAGAAGTGTCCGACCTCATGTCCGCATTTATGCTTGTGTAGCTGTGTGTGTTGTGTGTGTTAATTACCTTGTGGTCGTGTGCTGCGGTGCCAGCTGGGACTTTTTTTGGTCCTCGCTCTTTGTGCTCAGTTTTCTGGCTGCAAACATATTTGTCCCTGTTTTTCCACTTCCTTCATTTCCTCACGTCCATCCCGACAGCAGTCTCCCTCCAGGAATTTGCTGACATTTGTGAGTCCTTATACTGATGCTTTGATTATTATTCCCGATTGTTATTCTCTCACTGATAAAGTAGACGGAAACGCACAAGGACTAAACAGGTTAATCACAGCGTTGTGGACCCGCTCTGAACCCGGTCGGTTCAGAGCGACTCTGCCGCTTTCTCGTGCACACGCACGCACACAGCTGCCCGACGGCGCTCCCAGCTTAAACGCGGAAAAATGATCAATCCACAATAATTTCAGTTAGTTTTAGTTAGTTTTTTAAACTCACAATACAGTTTTAGTTTTTTCCTTTTAATTGTAGTTTTTATTTATTTCAGTTAACGACAATGTTTTTTCAATTTCAGTTTTCGTTATTTCGTTCGTTTTCGTTAACTATAATAACCCTGTTCACAACAAGAGGGTTTAACAGAAAGCCGTCACCTGAGTGAAATCACCTGAGTGAAATCAGATTCCTAGTTATACCATCGGGACTCATGGTGTCCTGGAGCATGTGGATGAAGGTGGAGTGAAATTCACTGCCAGGATAATGGTCTGGAGGGAAAGCTTCACTCGTCTCTGTCATCTCCAGCTTTCGACTCCTCTGGGCTCCCAGAAGGTACAGACTCCACGAGTCCTTAGGCACAGGGGAGGGACCATGGTGCTCACACACCTGGCAAAGAGAGTTTTACAAACTGATACAACAATAAATTCTTTTAAAGGTCAGTTTCATTCCTGTTTTATCCAACTATGGTCAGTGTGAACTATGCAGTCACATGCAGATATCACTTTTTCATTATTTACTCTACAAAAAGCCAGTTCTAGTTTATTTAGCCTTTCACATCTCTGGTGGTGTGAATGTCACTTGTAAAGAGTGCAGGTGGCTTGTTGGAACACAGACAATGCTCAGATGTTTGTGACAGAGACGGTACGAAAGCAAGTGGAATGACGTCTCACATGTGGCTGGTGACTCAGAGCACGAGGTAGTGAGGAGGATATATATGTGGCTGTGTTCACTCTTCTGACAGGAGAGTGCGCTATTACTGCACTTTAAGGGGAATGGGTTGATTGAATGGGGTTGAGTTGGCAATCACCTGCAATCTGTTTGCAGTAATATCACAATTAATTGTGATAAGTCTCAAATCCGTTGCTGTCTACATCAGATGTGAAGTGCTGTTGAGGAGCCAGGGGAGAATTTGAACCATCATGTGTGACTCACTCAGCCACAGACCGGGTCAGATCTAAACAGGGCAGATGTATAATTTATACATTTACTTATTTTACAAACAGAGGCAGCTAGTTCACCTCATTAATGACCAGCATTCTACCAAGAGCAGCACAAACTTGTGGCTCAACAATGAGGGCGGGAATAATGTGCTAACAATAATACAGTGTAGGCGCAGCTTTTACACAGGTTTATGTGTAAAACCGAGACTGAGGTGAAGTGCAGGATTTATCCAGAGAGTTGCTTTATCTCCCGTCTCTAGTGAAGTATTCATTTTTTCTTTCAAGCATTTTGCACTGAAACATTTTGACATTATTTCACATTAATTATTGAAGTTGAGGGGCACAGCTGGCCAAATAACACAAAGTGGACCGAGGATTTAATTCGGGCATGTTAAACCATTTGTAAAGTTTGATTTCCACTGTTTGAAAGATGTTTTAAATCTCTGGGTAGAAATGACTAAAACCCTGAAACACTGGAATCTGCTCAGCTCAGTAAGCAGGAAAACAAGATGTATCTGCATCTTGTGTTGGGGTTCTCCTTCTCCCTCCCTCTGATGCTCCTTTAATTCACTTCAGTTCTGCTCTGTTTCAGTAAAATCCTAGTATTACTGCAGAGCTCGGCTTTAAACACTCAGTGAGGACTGAGAATAGAGTGACAGGACAGATCCAAAGTTTTGACACTGCGCTCACAGCTTTGAGCCATCCAGCTGTGCCAACTGTGCACTCATACTGATAACATGTCCCCCTCTCTTTCTGAAGAACTAAACACTCCTAGCAGAAACTATTTGGCACAAAATACGAAAAGCTTTTCAGTGTTAAATTTAGCACAATTTACAGTAATTTACACAGTCATTCAGGTTTGTGTCTTTCATTGTTTGATAGAGCAGACGAGTTGCACTCATTGGTGCAGACTGACTCTGAATGATCAACATGTTGGCAATCTGCATTTAGAAATGAGATGGCAATTAATCACAAACTTTTGCCAATCTGTTTCAGAGTGCTTGCAGTCAATATGAGCCGAGCTGGACTGAGACTGGTTGCCTCCCACCAGACGACCTGTGCAATCTCTTTGCAACCAAAGTAACTGCCCAGAGGTTGAGGTTCCTGAACGCTCAACATCCGGTTGCTACTTAGAATCAGTCCCAGACAGCCAAAAAATCCAGTGCTTTCACTCGCCAGCCACCATTTTTTCCTGGTCGTGCAGAGGCTACTGTGTTGTTTTTACTCTAGTGTGAGTGAGGTCTTAGGAAGACAATGGGGTAAAATACTACATTACATAAGGTGTATCTATGTGAGAGAATACCTGCAGGACCAAATGCTTGGCTCCACATTTAGCATTCCACTAGCTCCACGAGAATGCACAAAAGAAAGCTCTCTGGGGCCCAAAACAGAAAACAGAAGAGGGAGACGGACAAAAATGTTGTTGGGATGAAAAATGTGCTCCATACACCTCAGAAAGTATATAGCTGCGCCCCTGGCTGTACTACCTGTAACGTCCTGCATGGTGACTAATGTGCAGCAAAGGAGACATCTAGTGTCAGCTCTGGGAAGTTCTTCCCTCGCATTACATGAACAAACAGATGGAAAATTACTCCAAGTTTTACTGCATTTATGACCTGCAGCTTATAACAAGCTCAGTGACACCAGGGAAATCTCAGCACAGAGCAATAACAGCTGCTTTATTTAATCTTAGCTGCAATGCTCTTCTTATCAATGTAACTCAGCTGTGAAAAGCATGTCATCCACTCTAATGTTGTGGCAGCAACACAAGTTCAGTATTGTAGGCCTACCTGTATTTCTGCTTCCAGTTCTCTCTCTCCCTCCTGCTGTATTGCCACCAATGGGACATAAATCTTATATACTTTATTAAATATACAGTTTCAGCTGAAGTACAATTACTTAATGAGTGGTACAGCCAGACTGTCACTCAAAGTAGATGTAGCAGAAGGAAAGCTGAAGTGGTGTGCTGCTTTAACAAAATAATTCAACACTGTAGGAAAAGCCTTTATTTGTCCCCTCCCAAATATGGTGTAAAGTATAAAATATTTGAAAATAATAAATACATACAACAACAGGAAAGCATAAAAACACCAACAAAAGGTATCTCACTGGTTGTTGCAGCAAGTGCCTGGAGCTGTCAATCAAAAGATGGAAGCAAATTTGAAAATATAAAAAATATATTAAAACATAAAGAGCGTGCTCAGTGGCCTCGTACATGAATCCAAACTCTGTGCCTTCCAAAACTATGCCTGAGTTAAAGGAACTTTTTGAGGTTGTTTAAAAGAAAGAAAACAATGCTGTACTCATACACTGATTAGTGGCTACAGACCGGCCACATACATACTGTACTACGCCTTATGAGGAGTTACTTTTAATTTAAAGATCACAAATGCATTTTTCAAACTATATATATGACCATTTAACATTTGTGCATCACTCATTATGTATCTCTCCTCCCTCATTTCCACCTCATCCTCTTCCTCCTCACCTCAAGCCTCATCTCCTGAACTGAAGTCAAGGCTCTAACACACAAAAACCTGCTTATTTATTCCCAATATTAACACAATTACTTATTGTCAGCAGGTTACACATGCGACCCTCCCCATCTCCAATCAGCTGAAAATGAGCTGGAAAAACAACAGCAGCTGGTTATAAGCTAACATAATGCCAGCTAATGTTAGGCTCGAGTTATCACACTTTCCCTCTGATAAACAGTTTGATTACATTCTCACATTGTATGAGAGTTCATTCACTAAGTGTCCGAGTCCAACAGCATTAGATCCACTTCAAAGAAAGCTTCACTAACACAGGCTGCTAACAGCGGCAAAAACAGCAGAAAAGACAGTCTTTTAACCTGTTGTCCGACTCTTACTAAACATTAAATAAAGCTACAAAGTCTTCTGACAGCACAGCTGAACATGACTGGTAGAATAAGAACACAATAAGAAACAAAACAACCAATCAGAGCCCTCATCTTTTTCCGTGTTAAATTAATTTATGAATGTTACAATATTCGGTACCAACTTTAATAAATACCCCAGAGTCACAATCTGCAGAAAAAGAAAAACAGCGTGTTTCAGCACGTGGCACAGTAACAGTGGCTTCATTAATATGTGGGTGACTCAGACAACAAATAATGTGTTAGCCCAAACAACATGTATCTAGAATCAGAATAGAAAGAATGTGATGTACACACACACGCACACTGTAGTTACACTTAACAAGAATCTGTGTATGCAATGCTTTTATTTTATGGCAAATATAATATGCAGATTAGTTTCAAATGTTAGCAGATCATTTAATTACTATTATCTGTTACCAGTCCCAAATGTAGCACCATGCTAAGTGGTCTCTTCCACCACTTAGCATATGATTGTTTATGCTGTAAGGTTGGAGGGATGACAGAGTGACAAAGAATACAGCTCTTTTACTTTTTTATGGCAGGAAATGATGGTTTTCAATTCAGTTCATCCATCCATTTTCTTCCGTTATATTTTATGGGTTGATTTCTTAAACTTTTTATACGTCCTACCACACTTGTCACAGTACTTCACGTTATCACAAGGTATCTTATTGTGTTTCGGATCAGGTGTTTTGTGGTATTGTTGGCATATGGATGACTTACAAATGCGTTTACAGTCACCACATCTGATGGTTTGTTCGGATTGTTGTTGTTGTTGCATACATATCTTTGTATGACACACATTGCATGCATGATCACATTTATGCATGAGCGGCGATTCGTATGTTTTGTAACAAAGATTACAGAAATAGGAGCAGCCGAAAAATCCTGTGAGGTTTTTGATCAGGTAATAGTGATTATCATGGAGATAGAGATAAATTGTGTCGGATTTTGCTTTTGTGTCTGTGTGGAATGGCTGCACGCGTTTACGCCCTGCACAACCGTGATGGAACATTACAATTTTGACTTTTAAGACAGATTCAAATTTAGCGACATCTGAGGGCATCACCTGCTGTGTTATGTCTAGGCCTGCCTTTATGTGCGTCTCTCTAGCTAAACCGTCTTTTTCTGGATGGGATTTTTCTGGGTGGAGTTTGTGTGTGAGACACCTGCTGAAACACAAGTTGCCATCGTTATTCGGATTGTATAAATGCTTCCCTTTTTTAGTCAATATTTCATCATAAAGCATATTCTTTAGTCTTAAGCGTTTACCACCACCGCCTCCCCGGTTCAGCGCAACGCTGACAATGAACTCAAGCTCATCGTCCCCCAATGTATCGTCATTACTTTGCATAACAAGTGCTATCTCATCAAGAAAAATATCTGCGTTATAATCATTGTCTGAATTTAACACAGCCTGCACGTCGCTAGATAAGCTAGGCCCTCTTAAAACAACGTTCAAAACACTGTCTGGTGGTGTCCCGATCGATAACACTACTTAAACACTCTCTCACTATGGCCGGGGCTCGATCTGGGTTATCTAGTCTTATGTTTCTGAAATCTACGGGTTGCTTAAATTCACGTCCATTAAAAACAGGTATATCCCTGGCCATGCCACCGCGCTGGAAAATATTCGCTTCAGAATGCGTGGAATCCACATATCGGTCATTAACACCGTGTGCAGTATCATCACTCCCCCCATTGACAGTAGGATTATATGACGTATGATGAGAGGAAGATGGGCTCAAAACTTGATTGTCATCAACGCTAAGTGTTAGCACTAGCATTAGCATTAGCAGTAGGCCTCAGCGCACTCCCACCGCCAGGGGGTGTGACAAGTGTTGTAGCAGGAAAGGCGCCGCCGGCATTTCCGCTAACATTAGCATCGATAGCATTAGCATTAGCAGTAGGCCTCAGTGCACTCCCACCACCAGGGGGTGTGACAAGTGTTGTAGCAGGAAAGGCGCCGCCGGCATTTCCGCTAACATTAGCATCAATAGCATTAGCATTAGCAGTAGGCCTCAGCGCACTCCCACCGCCAGGGGGTGTGACAAGTGTTGTAGCAGGAAAGGCACCGCCGGCATTTCCGCTAACATTAGCATCGATAGCATTAGCATTAGTGTTGCAGGTCCCAGGTGTGCGACCACACAACAGTTATCTGATATAACGGAATAAATGAGCAGACAAGACAAGGTTTGGCTGTTGCTGCATCGCTCTCTCGTAGCAGAATCTTTTACTTACATATTTCCATATTTCGGACAGTCACACAATTATTCTTTTAACCATATCAACAATATTAAACCATCTGTTGGAATCATTTTCTTTAACTACAGTAGCCAGAACAACAAATACAGTTAACCATTTAAATACTATCCTATGAACATCAGCAGACAGGGTGCAAAATAAATATATCTGTGCGTATGGATATTCAACTTAATATGCAATGGGAGTTTGGGTATCAGAACATTTGACTTTACAGGTACACACATCAACATGCTAAGCTACCATGCTAGGTAAGCTTGGTGGGTCTAACGTTTACAATCCAAAGACATAAAAGTGATCAAAAGGCGGCTGAACTTACTCACAGACTCTTACAACTACATTCATATGTTCTCACGATCATTCCTCTGTGTTTTACATGCTTAAACATTGTACAAACCTGATATAACGGAATAAATGAGCAGACAAGACAAGGTTTGGCTGTTGCTGCATCTCTCTCTCGTAGCAGAATAGCGCGAGAGCAAAACAGCGTATCAGACAGCCGCCTGATGTCCAACTGCCACCTACTGACGGTTTTTTGGTATTGCCCCACAGAAAAGTCCATAAAGACTAAATCAAAGTCCCTTAAGGCTATTTATTATATACATATCTCAGCGAGAGCTGGAATAATTATCCTGAAACTATTGACCCTTATAGTATGTAATGACATAAAAAAAATAGCAGTAGGCCTCAGCGCACTCCCACCGCCAGGGGGTGTGACAAGTGTTGTACCGCCAGGGGGTGTGACAAGTGTTGTAGCAGGAAAGGCACCGCCGGCATTTCCGCTAACATTAGCATCGATAGCATTAGCATTAGCAGTAGGCCTCAGCGCACTCCCACCGCCAGGGGGTGTGACAAGTGTTGTAGCAGGAAAGGCGCCGCCGGCATTTCCGCTAACATTAGCATCGATAGCATTAGTGACACAAACATTAGCATTAGCAACATTAGCAACAGCATTAGCAACATTAGCATCAGCAGCAGCAGTAGCGGAATGAATGCAAAACGTGTCTGAAGACTGAATATTACTGTCTGTGTTGTTAATATCTACACAATGTGGGATCGTTGGTCCTGTCGTTTCAGAATTTAAAGAGGGGTCTTCATTGCCTAATGAAGACTGTGGGCTCATCACCACACTTCTTTTTAAACCCTCACAGCATTTAATCAACTGATTAGTCAATATATTTTGTTTTCTGTTTAAAATACCAGAAAAACAATGCATAATATATTCCATCCCTTTGTTTTTCTATGTAACTGTTGATGCTGAAATCTATAATCAGAAGCTGCTCTTTTGTGTTTTAGGAAGCCCTCAGTAGGAGCCCTTGTCAGTTTTCCTTAACTATAATAAGCTTGCAATAAAGAGGGAAAACAGTAGAACAGGTTGTCTTGACACCAGCATTATTAATATACTCTTGATTGCATAATTGGTGAGACTTTTGCGAAGCCGTGATCCCACTAGAAGCTGTTGAAATTCAGCTGATTGCTTCTATGCTGTTTTTGACCATGTTTGATCCTTTTGAATTTATTTAATGATTTGTGCCACAACATAAATAAATGAATAAAAATGGAATGTTAACTTTGGAGTTTTCTTGTCAGAGCACATATGAATAATGGGAATGTGTTTAACCAAGGTTTAAGGCTGGCAATTTACACATGGGGAAAAAAATCTAAAAGAAACCATTTATTTTTTTATTTTTTTTATAATATTATTTGTTGTTTTTGCTGTCATGGAGCTCCTGATCCAGCCCAAGGCTCTCTATGAAGACGAGGAAAAACTCCCCCAGAGGCCAGACCGATGAGGAAGAAACCTCGGGAAAGGCAATTCAAAGAGAGATCCCCCTTTCCAGGGACGGCCGGTGGGATTTACAGGAGCTACATGTCAGCCAACAGTTCAGTTTACATTTGCCATGAATCATGACATGAAATCAATATACATTATGAATAAATGTCACATTTTGTACAAAGGCAGCCGCCTTTCTACTTTTTACAGCCACGCTAAGAAGGTGCTCTTCTTATAGGAGGTAAAACACGGAAAGGCTGATAGCGTCTGACAGTGCCTGGACCAGTTTTCGGCACTGCAGTTTCAGGTTGAGGCGCAGATGTTCTCGGTGTCTCAGCTTGACGTCGCCTCTCCCTTTCTTTCTTCAGGTCTAACTTAAGCTGCGTTATTTCACCTTTCAGATGACTGATCTCTTG
This sequence comes from Amphilophus citrinellus, assembly GCA_013435755.1. Classification (NCBI taxonomy): domain Eukaryota; kingdom Metazoa; phylum Chordata; class Actinopteri; order Cichliformes; family Cichlidae; genus Amphilophus; species Amphilophus citrinellus. Next base: position 4,130,348 of record CM024207.1, read on the forward strand.
CTTTAGGTCACGTTCTGCTTTAATCAAAGAATTTCCCCATTCAGAAATGCGAGTTTGTGCTTGGGTCAGAGACAATGTATGCTTTCTGTAATCTGCATTGTTCTTCGTTTTCTGCTTTTCAATCTCCTTTAATAATCTCCCAGTTCTTTCCTCACTTTCGTTTAGTTTTTCTTGAAAAACTTCTGTCAATTTTTGATATTCATCCTTTGCACTTTGGGTCAAGCTGGTACAGGTTGCACCTTGGAAATATTTCTTTTTTATGGTCAGGAACTTGGTCCATAAATCTCTGACGGCCGGGTCTCTGTTGTGAGATGCGTGAGGGAAAGCCTTTTCAAAGGCTTCCGTGCAGTTAAACAGTTCCTGTTTGAAATGCTGCGCCTCCAGTTTGAGCAGATGGGCTCTTGCTTCCAGCATTCTGTAGTTCCACCATTGGTTCTTCTGTTTCTTATTTAATGAATTAATCTGATCATTTAAATGAGACGGCATATGAACAAGTTTGTCGTTCTTTTCCTTTAGCGTGTCATTTTCTGCCGTCACGGTTTCCAGTTCAGCCTCAAGCTTTTCAATTGTTGCTTTCCTCTCCTTGTTTTTCTGGACTTCGCGTTCTAACAAATCCCTGCTCTCTTGTTTTCTATTAGCGGCTTGTTTCAATATTATAGTCCTTTCTTTAAGCTCGAGGTACCAACCTGATTGTCTTTCAATGTAGTCTTCCTTCTCTTGTAGTTTCTTTTGAAGACTTTCAATCACAACGTCTTTTTCGCCTATTATTTTATTTAATTTCTGGACTTTCATACAAAGTCGCACAATCTGGGGCTCTGAATCCTTCAATTCTGTCTTCAGTTCAAAGACCTGCTTTTTATGGTTTTTTTCAACATCTTCAATTTCTTTCTTGAGGTTGTTGACGGTCTCATCACCAGCGCGTGTGACCCGTTCGATTTCACGCTGAGCAGCACGAGTCTCAGATCTCACTCTTTCGAGTTCCTGTTTGTGAGACTGTTGTAATTCGGCCTTTCTTTGGGTTGCTGCAGTCGTGACTGCAGCTAATTGCTTTTCATATTCTTCTTGCTGTTTCTTGCAAATAGCCTTTTCATTTTTATGCTCTTCTTTTATGCGAAGCATGTTTTTTTCATACCGTCTCTCATTTCTGTCTAATTGAAGACGCAGGTTTGTGAGTTTGTGACTTTCTCCTTTGGGGATTGAGGGATTAATTACCCGCACTGGACAGACATGATTGTTTAGGCATTCTAGTACCAGCTCAAACTCCTCATGGAGTCCTTGTTTTTCTGCAGTTAACCGCTTAATCTCTTCATCTTTTTGAGGCAAAAGCTTACGGTAACTGTTGAGGTTCTTTGTCTGGGTCTTAACCTGTTTCTCCAACTGATATATTTTATGCTCCAGTTGTATGCGATAAAAATCTGTTTGAACTTCGGTTTTAGTTTGGACTAACTTTTTCCAGTCTTCAGTTGTTTTTTCAGCTTTGGTTTGGGGTTTGGACGCCATTTCTGTGCTCTCTGGTTTCGAGATATTTTCTCGGGTAGAAGTATGAAAATCCTGCGGCGTACTTATAGGTTTTTAACATTCAAAGGTGGAAGTGCTGCTTTAATCTTCAAAGCACGTGCCTAGAATGCTGCTGACGTCAGACAGAACTTGTGGCGCGTTGGTTGTCATGGTGACGTGTATAGCGTACGGATCGCGTGGGTGCAGGTGGTAACAGCTGGCAGAGTTAAAAGTGTGTCACGCTCACCTGCTCTCCTGATGGAGGAGAGAGGTTGTTAGCTGGGTGGCCGTAATTTCTGTTGACCGCACGCCAGCGTGTACGAGCGCGCGCTCGTTTGGTTTGTTTTTCCCGTTACGCTGCTGATTGTCACCCAGATTCGTGCTTGGCAGCGTATCAATGAACATCACACAAACGCGTGTGGGCTCAGCGTACTTTGTCAGGGGTGAAGGCAGCGCGTCATATAGACAGGGGCCTACTATTTCCTGTCAGGCGACTTATGGTTTGGAGTCGCTACATTATTGGTCAACAAAAAAGCTCTCTAAGGAAGCCATCGCTACCATAATCCACAACCAAAGGAATCAGGACGACGCCCACTAAGTGCGGCCACGACGCACCTCATCCACATCCACAATTTAAGCAAATTACGTGTAAAAGCAACCACTGCACACAAGGAGCTGCTGCCACTACTTCCACATGATGAAGTTTTAAAACAAAATGAATGGTTCTCAAGTAATAAAACATGCAGACATGTTTCAAAAGGATATTCATGAATGGATCGAGGAAACTGAGTGTCATGATTCACAACTAGGGTTATAATAGTTTTGGATTTTACATTATCGTTTAGTTTTAGTTCGTTTTTACTTTTTTTCTCTAATTCAGTTAGTTTTAATTAGTTTTCAGAGTGGTTTTGCTCGTTTTTATTAGTTTTTATTTTAGGTTTATTGCTTAGTTTTAGTTTAGTTTCGTTAGTTTCAGTATTAGTTTTAGTATTTTCATACTTTGTCAGGTGCAAGATTCAATGCACAAAAGTGACTATTGTGTAATAAAAACTCAAGATACCATAAAGAAATATATTCAACAACCAACAGCCACAAGACAGAAGCACTACATGCTAAATGTGTAATAATTAGGACACACATGAACATCAACAGGGAGAAAAATATGAACTCCCAAACTCAATAAATTCTACAATAAACTCCCAATAAACTCCAGTGTCAGTGAAGTAGATTAACAACACCTACATGTGGTGTTTGACAAAAACAAACTCTTTGAAGGAGTCAAAGCTCAAATCCAGCTGCATCCTGATGTTCTCCACCACCCGAAGCTGCTTCTGTTAGCTTGGTTAGATGCTCGCTGATTAGACTCGCAGGGTCTTTGCAGCCTCTGTACACAACCTACAGAAGTGTCCGACCTCATGTCCGCATTTATGCTTGTGTAGCTGTGTGTGTTGTGTGTGTTAATTACCTTGTGGTCATGTGCTGCGGTGCCAGCTGGGACTTTTTTTGGTCCTCGCTCTTTGTGCTCAGTTTTCTGGCTGCAAACATATTTGTCCCTGTTTTCCCACTTCCTTCATTTCCTCACGTCCATCCCGACAGCAGTCTCCCTCCAGGAATTTGCTGACATTTGTGAGTCCTTATACTGATGCTTTGATTATTATTCCCGATTGTTATTCTCTCACTGATAAAGTAGACGGAAACGCACAAGGACTAAACAGGTTAATCACAGCGTTGTGGACCCGCTCTGAACCCGGTCGGTTCAGAGCGACTCTGCCGCTTTCTCGTGCACACGCACGCACACAGCTGCCCGACGGCGCTCCCAGCTTAAACGCGGAAAAATGATCAATCCACAATAATTTCAGTTAGTTTTAGTTAGTTTTTTAAACTCACAATACAGTTTTAGTTTTTTCCTTTTAATTGTAGTTTTTATTTATTTCAATGTTTTTTCAATTTCAGTTTTCGTTATTTCGTTCGTTTTCGTTAACTATAACAACCCTGTTCACAACAAGAGGGTTTAACAGAAAGCCGTCACATGCTTTGTGGAAATGAATGAAACAAGTCAACAGTTGTCAAACATTTTCAACCAAAACGAAGATGATGTTAAACCAGGTGACAGTATTTCAAATGTTGGTCTCTGTAGGCCGAACACATACATCCAATAATAAAAGGGTGCAGGAACAAAACCAGTTACAATAGAAGAAAGGACGAAAGTCCGCACACCAGAGCGCTCCTGGGACAAATATGTAATCCAAGTCTGAAGAAGGGCACTGTGGCCTGAAATGTTACTGTTGGAAGGTCCTTTGGGACTAAATTTTCGTCCCAGGAGCGCTCTGCTGTGCAGACTTTCTTCCTTACTTCTAGTCTTTCAAATGCTGGCACCCACACAACAGTCCGGTCACAGCGCTCCACAACAATGTAGTGAATTTGATCAAGAGCAGTGGATGAATAGTTGGACAGTTAAAGCATTTGAGCAACTGTAACTGAGAAATGCTCGGCTAAGCTTAGTGTGAATTGATGTGATCATGAAAGGTGGTGTTGGTATAAATCCTTACAGTTATGATTTGCATTATTGTTGATGATCTGTTCACAGCACATTGTTGTTCAGCAGTCACTCAGTAAAAAGCTGATCCTTGTTGTTACTGACGGCTTCTTTTCTCCGTCTTCTCTCCTCCTGCACAGATTTCCTCTCTTCCCTGCCTTGCTCATGTGCAGGAGAATCTCCCTGCCTGAGGCCTTCCTGACAGCAGACATCATCTTCAGCAGGACATCACAGAGGGTCTTCAGAGATGATTTACTTGGCACCAAACAGTGGCAGCTGAAATGACACTGTAAGGAAGTGAGCAGTGTGTTGAACATTTAAATTAATCAGTTAATTGTGTTGTTACTGCAAACAGATTTCAGGTGATTGCCAACTCAACCCCATCCAATCGAAAACTGATTGCCAAAATCTGTGCACCCCCAACCCCCCCTTCTATAATGCAGACTCGTCCTACCATGAAGGCTTTGATTTGCTGAATAAAGCAGAGTATACCTAATAATCTGTGTGAAAAGGGAATTATGTTGATAAACCACCTCAGTGACTGTGTGTAAAGGACAGAGCATGGGATGGGGCTGGAGCCATAGGTTGAGCGTTCAGCCTGGCCAGTCTGTTGCAGGGCTAACATATACAGACAGATAACCATTCATCTCATTTAGAATCAGCAATTAACCTGAGTTTATTAACTGCATATCTTTGGGCTGACCTGGAAAGAATTTGCACAGATGTGGGGGATTCAAACCCCAGACCTTCTTGCTGTGAGGCAGCAGTGCTAACCACTGTGCTGCCTGATTAAATGATTAAAAAAAAACAGATACAATGTGTCTGAGTGAGGCCCAAGTGTGAAGACAATGTTGCATCTATATTTTGCTGAGATATTTTTATGGCAATTTACACATGGGGAAAAAATCTAAAAGAAACCTTTTTTTTTTTTTTTTTTTTAAATTATTTGTTGTTTTTGCTGTCATGGAGCTCCTGATCCAGCCCAAGGCTCTCTATGAAGACGAGGAAAAACTCCCCGAGTATTACACTGAAAAGTAATAGTTGTAACATCAATAATAGACTAGGTGTTATACAAATAGCAGTCATTCTGTCATGGAAATGTTATATTATAACAATAGTAAATTTAATTTTTAATTAAATAATATCTAATACTTATATCACAACAATTACATGTCAATAAATAGAACATTTAATTTCCTTCTAAATAAAGTATCTCTACCTATTTAATAAATTAACAAGTCAGGACAACACATTTATCCATGTAGTCAAATCAAATACACACCCCTATAACAAGAAAGCATTACATATTTTTAATAGTGAGTGTGTGTATGTTAATTGTTCATCTGTATCAGTCACTAAGGTGTAGGAAATTGTTTGCCAAAAATTCAAAAAGAAATTAGTTGTTAACCTGAACCTGAACTGAATCAAGTTATACTTAAAAACGGCATGTTTGTGTGTTACTGTAATTTGTTTGTCTACTAGTCACTACGGGTATAGGGAATTGTTGTGTGATGGTGCACAGCCACCCTGGTTCTTGTTCATGTTATTCTGGTGACTGCCTGCGAATGAGTCTAGTTTTCAGTGTTGTGGTCAAATTAGAGGTCTGGGGGGTTCAAAGTCAAGTGTCATGACAGCTCTCTCTTCTTCCTACAGGTGTCAGGGGTAGGATGGCTAACCGTGAGGTCTTCAGAGGCATGTCAGGTTTCACCAGGTATGGATGACCGCCTATGTGAGTATTGCCAGAGATGGGTGAAGCCCTAGCATGTGGATCTCCACAGGAGAGGAGAGGTATGGTAGTAGAGGGATGTGAGAGAGACACCCATGTGCACCAAGTGCATGGGCAGGCCTCCTAAAGGTAAGGAGACTGTGACAGGGTGCTTCCCATAGTGGTTGGGGATGTACACTGACAGTGATGCCAAGTAGACTGGTGCTTTGGCATTGCTATTGCTAGGTGCACAGTAAGTTCCTGCATAGTTTCAACGCGATTTCACAATTGTCTCAAATCATGAACATCTCCCCTTGATCCGCTAGCTTCCCGCCTCCTAAAAACACTGTGAAAAAGTCTGGTTTTGGGAGTCAACACGGGGGCTGTAAACGTCAAACACTAGGCACAGGCTGTGTACCACAATACAAACCCGAGTGTGGTACCTTGCAGACTCAGGTATGATGCCAGGGCAACTGTTCTCTCTCTTGACCAGTTTGACTGACATGGGAGAAGGAAGAGTGAGGTCTATGTATGTATGTATACATGTATGCATTTATGTGTATGTGCCTGCACATGTATGTGTGCATGCTTATGAGTGTGCATGACTGTGAGGGCATATGCACGGAGTATGTGTGTGTGTGTGTTTGTATGTATGCCTACGTGTGAGCTGAGATGACTTCCCTTGTTTTATGGATGTGTGCCTGTGTGCACATAGCATGTAAGTATGCTGACTGTATATGTGTGTTTAGATAATATTTGTGTATGTGTGAGTGCCTATGTAGCTATATGTGCATGTGTGTGTGTGTATCTCCACGTGTGTGTCTGTGTCAGTGCCCATGCAGCTGTGTTTGTGAGTGTGTGTACATAAACCTATGTGGATGCTGAGATGTTCTCTCCCTTCACTTGTGAAAATGGCAGTCAGACTGATCAAGAACAATTGCCCTGGCATCAGACCTGAGTCTGCAGAGTACCACATTCGCAACTTAATAGCAATGCCAAAGCACCAGTCTACTTGGCATCACTGTCAGTGTACATCCCCAATTAAATAACAGCCTCTAAATGCTTCCTATAGCTTCCAATGAGAGTCTGGATTCTGGTTGAAGGTATTTTGGACCATTCTTCTTTACAAAACATCTCCAGTTCAGTCAGGTTTGATGGTTTCTGAGCATGGACACCACAGATTTTCAATAATATTCAGGTCTGGGGACTGAGATGGCCGTTCCAGAATGTTGGACTTGTTCCTCTACATGAACGCCTCAGTAGATTTTGAGCAGTGTTTAGGGTCGTTATCTCGTTGAAGTATCCAGCCCCAGAGCAACTTCAACTTTGCCACTGATTCTTGAACATTGTTCTCAAGAATCTGCTCATATTGACTGGAATTCATGAGACCCTCAGCTTTAACAAGATTCCCAGTACCTGCACTGGCCACACAGCCCCACAGAATGATGGAACCACCACCAAATTTTACTGTGGGCACCAAGTGTTTGTCTTGGAGTGCTGTGTTCTTTTTCTGCCATGCATACCACCCCTTGTTATGTCCAAATAACTCAATTTTAGTGTCATTAGTCCACAGCACCTTATTCCAAAATGAAGCTGGCTTGTCCAAATGTGCTTTAGCAGACCTCAAGTGACTCTGTTTGTGGTGTGTGTGCAGAAAAGGCTTCTTCTGCATTACTCTCCCATACAGCCTCTCCTTGTGCAAAGTGCGCTGAATAGTTGAACGATGCACAGTGACACCATCTGCAGCAAGATGATGTTGTAGGTCTTTGGAGCTGCTCTGTGGGTTGACTATGACTGTTCTCACCATCCTTCGCCTCTGCCTATCTGAGATTTTTCTTGGCCTGCCACTTCGGGCCTTAACTAGAACTGTGCCTGTGGGCTTCCATTTCCTCACTATGTTCCTCACAGTGGAAACTGACAGCTGAAATCTCTGAGAGAGCTTTTTGGATCCTTCCCCTAAACCAGGATGTTAAACAATCTTTGTTTTCAGCTCATTTGAGAGTTGTTTGAGGCTCCCATGTTGCCACTCTTCAGAGAAGATGCAAAGAAGAGAAACACTTGCAATTGGCCACCTTAACGCTTTCTTATAATTGGATTCACCTGTTTATGTAGGTCAAGGGTCAATGAGCTTACAAAACAAATTTGTGTTCCAATAATTAGTGCTAAAGGTATGTATTCTAATCAATAAAACCACAAGGGTGTCCAAACTTACTCACCTGCCTAATTTTGTTTAAATAATTATTACACACTTTCTGTAAATCCTATAAACTTCATTTCACTTATCAAATATCACTGTGTTCATCTGCTATATGATATATTTAACTGAAACTGCTGAAACAACCAGGAAAATCATGAAAGTTATCAGGGGTGCCCAAACTTTTGCATATGTCATGATGAGGATGACTGTTTAAACACCAGCTCTAACTGAACCCGGACAGTTATTGGTCGATTCGAGGATCAAACACCTGTTGTGAATTTTGCCGTTAAGCTCCTCGTTAGAGAACAGCAACTTGTGCAAAAAGTTCTGAAACATTTAACAGTTGGACATGTGCATTCAAAAGCTTAGAGAAGGTCACATTAAGTTCACCTGTAAAGGTTTGAATGCATTTTAGGCTCATCCTGAAATTTCACCCAAAAGCCAAATATCCCTAACTTTTTGTGAGTAGTGTATATCAGCACTATAATAAACAATTCTGACTGTTGTATCTTTAATCAAACATTGGAAATAATACAATACTGTATAGAAACTTACTTGAGATAAAGTGTGTATTTTGTCCCATTCACAATTCTTTAATAATGACATTTTATTGCCTTGCATTTCTATTTTACTGAATACGTGTTTGGTGCTTCACAGCCAAATTCTCATGTGGAGTAGAGGACTGTGTCAGTGCACTGAATCATTTGATTCCATTTGATTTGTTTCTAGTTTTTGAGAACACTAATGGATTAACCTGCCTCCCTTTAAGCTTGTTGCGTGCAATAATGTACAGATAGAACAGTGGAGCCACAGGTGGAACCATTCAAAACACGTTTATAAGTTACACAGCGACCCACCGTCACTCTCGATGGCGCAGAGGTGTAGAAGTCTGGATCTTTATCGGTCCCTACGCTGGAATCAGCGCTGATGTCAAACACTATCAGCTCGGTGTTGGTGTCTCCTCCATCCACACTGAACACGCCGCTCCAAAGCACCGGCTGCTCCCCCGGGATGACCGAGGAGGCCACGAGTCTGCTGCTCTCACCGTCAGAGGTGCTGAGAGTCGCGCCCCGCAGCGACTTCAGTGCATCCGTTTTGCTTTCTTTGCCTTGAAGCCAAATGAGACGGACTCTGTTTGTTTGATCTGAGAGCGCGTTGGAGAACAGATAGATGGTTGAACTGATCTGAAATCCATCAACAAACTCCACATCGCCTTTACTTTTGATCCCAGGAGTGCCTGAAGCTCCATCAGTTAGAGAAAATATCCCTCCACCCTGTTTGTTATCTGTGTCATGAAGGTTGATAGTTTGGTGATTAATACCGCACTTGCTGTTTTCAGGCTGCACTTTGTTTTGTTGTATCGCGGTCAGAATGTAAGTGTCAGTCTGAGTTTTCTTCTTCACATCCACCAGAAAGCTGACAGACGCGCTGCTGCGCTTCAGAGGTCCCACCTGGATGTGTTCCCTGTACAGAAGGTTGGAGATGTTCTTCAGGTCCAGAACCTCACAGTAACCGCAGTCATTGTCAGCCACACCGCAGCTGATCAGAGAGTCGCTCTTTGTAAAAGGCAACAATACGTTGATGCTGAAAGTTGAGTTCCACGCAGCCGTCTCAGAAACCCGGTAAAACTGCGCATCATCCGGTTGGTTCCCGGTCTTTAAGATTCCTCTCTGGGTCAGACTGTTGATCAGAGTCAGGTCGTGGCTCAGCTGGTACAGCCTCTCCTCTGTGGCGATGTAAACCGAGTTGGAGGCCACGGCGAATTGACGGATGTCTCCATCAAAGCTGTAGCGTCCACCCTGCTCCAGACACAGACCCGGTTCTCCCCAGAGGACAGAAAGCAGACCGAGCAGCAGGATCATCTTGAAGCAGCATCGATAATTCTGCCTGGGACCCCGTCATACACTGAAGGTCTGCATGGCTCTCTGCTCTCTGACAGTGTCTCTAGACTTGTGCGTAAAAGCGCAGCGCGCCTCAGCTGAAAAGAGAAGTGCTGAAAGTTGGAGGGAGGGAGCGCGCTCAGCGAAACTAAAACCTCAGATTTCAAATTCACGATTTAGCAGCATTATTATTTTCCCTCAGCTGCTTTCTCCAACTTCTGCCATGTTCTCAAAGTCTGTACAGTTTTAGTGTGACATCAGAACCTGCGGGTATTGTGCGCTGCAGAGCAAAACATAAACAGTGACAGCCCTCAGCTGCAGAGAAAGCGTTTGATAAACTTTCAATAAGTCACATGATGATATTCATCTCAAGAAGACTCAAAAGCCGCAGCGGGCCGAGTGCATTTCCGCTGCAACTGTAACACAAGTGAATGGATTCTGTCTTGTGTTCCTTCCAAAATTTTAAATATTATGCGTTTGTATGTATGTGCATGCTGCCACTAATGGCTCAGCGAGGCAGTTCTATATTGATCAGTATCTAAGCCTGCCTTTAAGGCAATGGGAACTAAGAAACACATTCTGGATTTTAAGAAAGACGGAATGTTGTCATACGATGTGTTTTGGTGTCATTTGTTGATCTTTACTTCACTTGCGCTGAGGGCATGTCCACTGACATCTGTAAACACGAAGGGTCCAACTATTAAAACTCATCCAACTTCCAGCATCTTCGAGCTGGAGACCAACAAAGGCGACATCTAGTGTCAGCTCGGGGAAGTTATTTCCTTATCACTGTGGAAGCAATACATATTCAGTGTTACAGGATACATGTAGGACAGGTTTGACTTAGTCTTATACTTCAGTAAAGTTAGAAAAATATTCTCTGCAAGAGTTCATTACCATTATTACCTTACCCACTGGTGGAGGGAGGTTGTTTTTTTACCCCTGTTCATTTGTTTGTCTGTCTGTTAGCAATAGAACTAAAAAAGAAAATTGAGGTAAAATTTATTAAACTTTGTGGACATATTCCTTGGGGGCCCAAGAAAATATGGTTTCATTTTCAAAGTCAAAGGTCAACCATCAAAATTCCTATTTCTCACCACTGACAAAACATTTGAAAGTTCATGTCAGTGAATTTTTCATGTTTTTTTTTTTTTTTAATTTGCATTTCATCTTCTAGAGGATGCTATTAGGGTATTAGGGTACATAAACTGAATAACATATATCCAGACTATATATGCCATTACACATAGTCTAATTTTTAAATAAAAATGTTGAATCACATTTTACAGTTTTTAAAAGCCAATAAAATTTTACTAGTCTTTGTGATCTAGTAATTTATGATGGAGTTTGACAACACTGGTTTGTATCTATTGCAGCGCAGGGAGACTGGGGCACATTGATCATATGTCCACATTCATCACTGCAGCTGAATCAATTCACTTTAGACTGAAGAGACCTACCTAGACGGAAAATACATATGCTTTGCCAGCATCAGCAACAGAGGTATAATATTTTCTGTTTGAAGGTCACCTGAATCACTTTAGGTCGATATGTGAAGAAGGCCAAAGCAGAAGAAGTCCCCTAAAATAAACAACTCCAAGCCACAATACAACGCTGTTTAAAAATCATACATATAACTGTCATTGATGAGTTGACCTGGAGTCAAAGATACATTCATTGCAGATAATGGAAAAACTGAAATAATTATCTGTAAATCAACATCTGTCTTATGCTATTTGGATGGGCACAATGTGCCCCAGGTTTGGGTCACACTGTGCCACAAAAATCCATATTTTTAATTCAAAATTTCAGTATGATCCCATGAATTTTCCAGCATGAATCGCATATCAAAAATGGCTAACACTTTAAAATTTATGATCATAATACTACGGTTGCTTTCTTAAAATCAGGTTTTGGATTAGGGACTAAAAATCAAAAATCTGGTCCAATGTGCCCCCGGTCTCCCCTAGTATCAGCACATAGAAAATTTGGGGTGGGGGAGGTACTACTCTACTGAGTGCACCTCTTGTGTCATAAATAATCTGACACTGAAACAAACTTGTAAAATGTAAACTTTTCATATATTTATATTATTTTCAAAATATAACTAAACAGCATTAAAAAGTTCTCATTCAAAAAAATACAAGAGCAATAAACAAGTTACTTTTAGCTGCTCCCTTATTCACAAGAGGTCAACAGGGCAGGAAGTTCCACTTATTTGATTTGCAGATTTTTAACACCAGATGTTGTTCCTCATGTAATTCCCAAGGTTTGCATCAGGAACAGCATCATTGTGCGGTTCCCAAGTAGCTGTGAAGCCACTAAATACCAGAATAAAAATGTAGATATTGAAACAACTTTAAATAGTTCTTTTTAAAAAAAATTTTTAGCGTTTAACTATTTAGCACTACATTACAATGTTAATTCATCCTTTACTCACCACTGTGAGCTTGCTTTTTATCTGCTCATCATCTCTTTTTCCTCCTAGAAAGAAAACTCCTCTTCATGTTCCTGAGTGACTTTCATTGTTGCCATTAAGTTTGTTAAAACTGAATCATTCACACATCTTGGTGAGTGGAGTCAGGTGGGCCCTCTTATGGAGGTCAGGTCTCTTACAATCATTGTAAATGCTTCAGTTTGCCAGTGCTGTAGTTTAAGTCACAAACACTAGCCACTGAAATCAAGTACAAAGCAGAGGCCACTGAAACACACTGCTTTCAAAATACCCCACAAACCTCAGTGTCACTGGTTTAGCCTTTTGAACAGCTCTCAGCTTACAGAAGTGCTTTGAGTCTCACAAGACTAAGTACTCCCATTGATTCAGTAGCTCATAGAAGCACCTTTAGCAGTGATAATATCAGTCTCTCACACTTCTGTTACACTTACATTTCTTTTACAAAGTTGCTTCAGTTCAGAGTTGTCAGGCACTCATTCATGCACAGCTGTCTTAAGGTCCCAACACAACATCAAAAATATAAATATGAAGAGAAATGGGGGGGGTTCAATCAGGTTGAGGTCTGGACTTTCCCTGGGCCATTTTAACACTTATTCTTTTCAACCAGTCTATTGTAGATTTGCTGCTGTGCTTGGGATCATTATTGTGTTATATGATCCAGTTTGGAACAAGTTTTATCTGTCAGGCAGACAACCTCACATTTCATTTCTATTCTATTCTATTCGTATAGCTCCAAATCACAACAAACAGTCACCTCAAGGCACTTTGTATTGTAGGTAAAGACCCTACAATAATACAGAGAAAACCCAACAGTCAGAACGACCCCCTATGAGCAGCACTTGGTGACAGTGGGAAGGAAAAACTGCCTTTTAACAGGAAGAAACCTCCAGCAGAACCAGGCTCAGGGAGGGGCAGCCATCTGCCGAGACGGGTTGGGCTGAGGGGAGAGAGACAGGACAAAAGACATGCTGTGGAGGAGAGACAGAGATTAAAAATAATGATTAAATGCTTCACTCTAGAATACTTTGGTATACAGAGGAGTTTATGGTTGAATCAATGACTGCATGGTGCCTATAGGTCATGTGGCTTTGAAGCAAGCCCAAATTATCACTGCTTCACCACCGTGCTGAGAGTTGGTGTGATGTGTTTGTGCTGATATGCTGTGTTTGGTTTTTCCAAACATGGTGCTGTGGGCCAAACATCTCCACTGTAAACTTGTCTGTCCAAAGGACATTGTTCCAGAGCTCTTGTGGTTTGTTCAGATGCAACTTTGCAAACCTAAGTTGTGCTGCCATGTTCTGTTTTTTAGAGAGAAGAGGCTTTCTCTTGGCAACCTTTCAAAACAAATCATACTCGTTCAGTCTTTTTCTAAGACTGAATGAGTCTTAGAACGTGTTGAAGCACGGCGGCAATTTCTTACGCTCGCAAGAGCTCTAAAATTTCCGACAACACCACTGGAGGAAAAGATCCCTCCGGAATAATAAATAAATTACTATAAATATTAAAAGGTTCACAAGTTCGAAATGCACCAGGCCAAAGAAGAGGGATCTCTCTTAATAATCCAATAAAATACTTTATTTAAAACAAAAGAAACACAATAAGCAATAAAACCAACATAATAAAACAAGAATACTCAGCTGAACAAAAACACTTTAAAAGCCTCCCAGACTCAGCCACAACAACCCTACTAGGCCAAGGGAAAGAATTATAAAACACAACAATAATTATATTGGGAGGTATAAATGTATGGACTCACCAGTGGCTGGACTGGATCCGGACCGAAACACACACACGCACGCTACACACAAGGGCGCACAGCGCCACAACGTCACCCGGTGCACAACACTGCAAATGTGTCACACAAGATTTCCCACCACCAGGGGACGGACCCCTCAACCACTGGCTCGCCCACACTAAAACAAAAGATAAGAACACAATTAAACCAACACACAAGATCAGCTGAGTTCAATAACAAAAAAAACAACAAAAACACACACACACACGGAGCTCACAGGCTCACGCTATAAAAGGTGTCTCAGAGCTTTAAGCGCCCAAATAAAACTGTCCGATGAGTGCGACACTGCTGCAACTTCACACTTCTGGGTTAAGCTGGCTGGTCCCTGCAGTAGCCAGCTCAAACCCGTAGCCACATGCCGCTCTCAGCAACAGCTTAACAGTACTCCTCATGCACTTTATTCTTGTAAGGCAAAACAATCCTTATTAGGCGAACAATCCTCGCAAGACCCGTAGGCAAAACAGCAGACTGGTGGGGAAGAAATCCCACAATAGTGGTAGCCACCAATTGATCCAGAGACACAAAACCTAAAAAATACAAACTGAGTTTAGTATAGTCTATGGCAGAAGGGAATGACCACCAAACTAAAGCCTCACCCGGCCACACTGTCATGAAGTTTAACTTTTAGCATGCTAACTGAAATTTGTAGAGCCTAGATTTCTTGCTCTTGAGTTTTGCAGTTGCCTTTACTTTTGCATGTGATGACCATGGGGGGAATTTGCTGGGACAACAACTCCTGGGAAGATTGTGGCATTATGCTGACACACCTGAAAACTCCCAAAGAGGAAACTGCCCAAACCTTTGATTTATAGAGATGCTCACATTTGCTGATGACCATTTGATCAAATGCATTTGATTAGCAGCACCTGGCTGCTACTTACCCTCTTAATACCTATGTCAGCAGGTTCAGTTTTTAACTGAATGAATGAATGTATTTATTGTTGTTGCATGGTCACATGCAATGAAATTTACTCTCACATAAAAAGAAAACTTGTTACCAATCATATTTGAACACACATTTCCAAACATAAATTCAAATTTTATCTGTTCCCTAAAAATATAAATAGTATAAGTGTTTACAGAATGAAGAAGGAAAGTCAAGTGCATGATTTTCAAGGCTGATTGTGCTCTTTGTGGGTGGAGAGGGTTCCTGTTCCTGTAAAAACTGTTCCTCAGTCTGGTGGTGCAGCATTTTAGGGCTCTGTAGCGCCTCCCAGAAGGCAGCAGTTGAAACAGGTGGTGGAACTGATGCTGCAGTCATTGATAATCATCAAGCCTCTGCTGTGAACACTGTACCAATAAATGAAGTCCAGTGGTGGGAGTGGTAGGCTGATGAGTTTCTATAGTGTGTTGACCACCTTCTGGAGGGCTGCCCTATCAGCTGCTGAACAGCTCCCATACCATACTGTGATGCTGTATGTTATGACACTCTCCAGAAAGCAGTGTTAAAGGCCTAGAGGAGTCTGGCACTGCACTATAATCCTCTGAAAACTTTCTTTTTCACATCATTGTCTCACACGAAAAGTTGCAGTTGTGTGCCAGGCCTGAACCAGTGAGCAGTCTGCAGACCAGAAAAGTAGTCATCTCCTAAACTCTGAACCTCACCCCCAATACCCCTGCTATTAGCATTTCACCTGCAGGCATTCAGATTTGTGACCATATTGAGGCAATAGTGAAAATGATTCATTATTTTCAGTTATTGCAGTTCAAGTCAAGAGCCAGCGAAGCAACAAAACTAGGCAGACCTTATGCCATCGTTGGATCTTGGAAGCTCAGGGACATTCCTGCATATAAAATCTGCTGAGAAAATGAAGCCTTAGAGGTAAAAAGACATGTGCACTGATAAAAAAACATTTTGTCAAAGGAAATATTATAACTGTAGAAATTCTGTCTTCTGAATGGATGGTGGTGAATTCAATGAGTTACCTGATGATGACACAAAAAGCCATGCCTGTGTCTACACTGGCTGCTTTATGACAGGAAGACACTGATCACTGGTCTAATCTGAAGGTTGTTAATCTCCATGAAACTGATGTAAATTTGGATTTAGTCACTGGAACTGATGAAGCTGTCAGACCTGATAAACATCCAGGTGACCCTAAATGATCCTCTTTGTGGAGGCAAGAACAGCAGGAGTAAGAGTGGCTTCTCTGCTGGAACAGCCAACTGGACCTCTGTTAAATGCATTGAATAAATGCTGATTGAACAACACAATCACAGTTTTAATGAAAAACACTCAGAGGAGCAGACTGAAAAGTCCAGAGAACAAAATCCCCACTTGCATTTGTTTAAACCATGGATTTTAAGAAGGAATAGACCTTATTTCTAAATGACATGAGTGATCAAAGATATGCTGAAACGGTGCCTCCAGACCAACTGAAAGAGTAAAGGAAATTTGTGGAATGACCCTTTTTCCTTATCACAGGGTTTTATCATCTTAGGAAAGGCAATCTGTATTAACTGTAACTGTATCTGATTTTGGAGCAACAAATAAGGAAACATCTTTGAACTCATTTGAACTTACAATCACAACAAAATTCTGTGCTGTACTTCTCAGCATAAAACAGGCAGCATTTAAAAACACAGACAGACACAATAAATAAATACATACAATAGAGAAACAGCATACACAACAGGGAAGCCATTGCAGTAATGGCTGACAGTGACGCTTTATTGAGCTCACATCTCACACAAACATATCATTCTTCTATGTTTCCTTTGGTGGCATCATGAAAGTGCATTTGTTTGGAGCACCATCATCACTGAGTTCTGCAAATTATGCTCAGCAAAGAACTGCACATCATAATCCAACAGTTTTCTCTTGAAGTGGTCAAAAACAACGTTTGTATAGATGACTGTGTAAAATCTCTCTGTAGGAGGATGGAGGGTAAGTGATGAAGGATTTGACTGTTCTCTGCACTAAGAGAGGATTCAAGCTTTCCTAATGGATCAGCTCTAATGTCAGTCTGTGAAGACGGCAGAGCAAACAGACCCAGACTTGGATGCAGACCAGCTTCCAGAGAAAAGAGAGCAGTGGGACTGCAGTGCTACATTTACTTAGAAATTCAAGTTCAGAACATTATCCCAAGAACGCTCTCAGACGTGTTCTGTCAGTTCACTCTGTGTCTCTTTGGCATTTTTGAGTCCTTGTTTGCCAAGTTGCAACTGCAAAGGCATCGTAAGATAAATCTGGATGGGATGAGGAGATTCCCCATTCTTTCTCTAAGCAGTGGACTGTGTGGCTGGATGACCTTCAATATGAGTCTGACTTCAAAGGTGAGTGCTGTGTTAAACTAACTACTGAGTTCCTGCTGAAGCACACCTCAGACATTTCTCTGATGCCAGTCAAGCTTGATGTGGGTGGATGTCTTACCTGTGATTGAAGTTGGATAATTTCTCTTGTAAAAAGCCAGAGCTTTGCAATTTCCAAGGAGAATCCAGTAGATGATGTATCCAGAGGAATTAGAGCTGAGAATTTCCTGAAATCCACAAGCTGGACATGTGGTCTGGTACTTTGTTACTCTGTTGGAGCACTCGAAGCACTTTCTTACAACAAGCCTGAACAAGTGTTGTGGTTTGACAGTAATGTAAAGGAACACTGACTAAGCACACTCATACCTTCTAAATGTCCAGTAGGAAAGCTGCACATTTCTTGATGACCTTTTTCTTTATATAACGCTATGATAAAATAGCCATGTTTCTTCTGAGCTCTTCATAGCTGAGTAGTTCAGATGAGCAAAGCTTAAATCTGGCTTGCCTAGACACGTTCCTGCCTCGAGAACACACACAGAGTGAAGGTCCCAGAGCTTCTGCAACCATGAGCTTTCATCATCAGTGTGAGTCAGCTGGAAATCTCTGAGTACAGCTTGGTGTGCTGCAGAAGTTATGTTTTCATTCAAGTAATCCCATAAATAAGACTTCAGCTCAGGGTTTATAAAGTTTTCATTTAGCATTTTGGTTTATTCATCATAGTGTCCTGTCTGTGTGTTTCTTGCCTCTGCATTTACAAAGTTACTTCCTGTTTTACTTTATTAAGTTGCATCTCTCATGTCTTTCTTCAGTTTTACTTCCTCTCCTGGCCTTGTCTTAATTACTTTTAGCTGTGTCTCATTACCCTCTTAATTACCTTGTGTGTATAAATAGTCCTGCTGTCCCTTCTCTGTCTTGGTGTCTGTTTTTGTGGTCTGTTTCTTTTCTGGGACCTTTGTCACAACATTGAATAAAACGTAATCTTTGGTTCAGTTTGTCCTGCATTTCTCTCCTTTTCATTGCAAACATAAAAAGCCACACTGCTGTTATAGGTGACAATTTGAGGTAAGTGTAGTGATGGTGACTTTTGGTCAAAACCATCATAAAATTGTCTAACTTTGATAGCTGACATGGCCCACATGATGCACATTGTAGTAAGCTGGCTCAATACTAGACTAGCCATTAAATCATCTCTTTATTGCTTTATATGCTGCTTAAAGACATGCAAAAACACGCATTACTGCAGTGAGAACCAACTGAATCAAACTTACCAGTCAGGCTATCTGACGGCCCAATCGTTAACAGTAATAGAGGTGGTCTTAAATGGTCTAAATGCTGTATTACTCAGTCCAAAGGAGGATAACAGGGACATGTGACACCAGTGACAAATGACTAAAATGAAACCCGCTTTAAATAAATTACATTTAACTTTTGTTGGAATCGTCTGGTTCCAGTTTTTTTTTTTTTTTTTTTTTTTTTTTTTACAGTGTTTCAGTTTAGTTGTTTTTAGACATTTTAATGCAGAAATGGGGCCGTTCCATTTCTGGTGAACTAGGATGACATTCTTCCTCTTTCTGTGGAAACCTCTGAGCAAAGTGGCATAAAATCTGGTTGTTAATTTAGTACCGACGGGAGCGCCCGCGCTCCCATTTGCATATGCATTTTGTAACCTCGGCAGAACTGCAACCAAATAAAAGAGACAGCAACACTTTTTTGCATCTAAAACCAGAGGAATTACACTTACATTTTGTGCATTCAGTGTGTCCCAGGGTGCTGCATCTTTTCTCTAACAGATTTGTAGAAATCTTGTAAAAAGCGCAAAACAATAAAAACTGGCTGCAAAAAAGCAGCCAGACGCGGCTGCTTTTTTGGATGCAATTAGCTGTTCACGGGGCTTCCTACATTGAAATGCATGCCATCACGATGTCAACATCGACTATCCCGGATTTTTTTGGCGCGCCATTGAACATAACAACAGGAAGTGACGTCATCTCCTGGGAAATCTGTTTACCTCACCTGTAGTCGCACTCTCGCTGTCGCTCATAGTTGGAGTCTCGCTTGCAAAAAACACAGACACACATAGATCGCACACATTAGAAACTTGCCACAAACACACTACCGCACACAAAATCATGGTACCGCGAAAACCCGGACCCGCGAAACGGTACTCTGCGTATGAAGCTTTGGCGCTAATCACCGCGCCGGATGAAGATGGGGCTTCAGTCCGCTCCTCTGGTCCGGATTCGGCTGATAGTGGCGATGAAGCTGACTTCCTTGAAGGCGTGGATCCGTGCCATGACATGTATGTATATATTCATGAAATATTGGGGGGGGGGGGGGGTGTTAGAGAAAAGTAAGGAAAATATACAACTAAGAATTTCGTGCCAAATACGCACTATTACTTTATTACTCTCATGCTAAACGAGGGAAGCGAGTGTGTGCTCCACCCTGCACACTGCCTTTTCAGGGGACACTGTCAAGAGAGCATGCAAGGTTGGTGGAAAACAGAACAATTGAGGTGCAGGTGCCAACAGCTGTAAAGGACTACAACCACTTCATGGGTGGGGTTGATCTTTCAGACCAGCTAATTGGCTCCTATTCCTCATGGAGAAAGAGCAGGAAATGGTACATCACAGTGCGGCATCATTTGACATTGCTGTAACAAACAGCTATTTGCTCAGCAAGCAGCTGTGTAGCAGACTGAAGCAGCAACCAATGACACACCAGGCCTTCCAGGAACTGGTGACAGCTGAGCTCTGTGGGGTCCCCTCACAACCAGTCCTGGAGAGCTATCACCATTTTCCTGTTGCCATTTTTGAAGGGGCATCTGACCAGAAAAAGGCCACACAGCGGCGCAGGAAGTGCAGGCTGTGTGGAAAGTGCACTCCCTTCATGTGTGAGGCATGTAAAGTACCTCTGTGTGTCATTGTGGACAGGAACTTTCACAAGACCTATCACAGCTCCACTCGTGGTACTGAGAAGTGACACCAGTGGAGCTGTGATAGGTCTTGTGACAGTGGTGGTACTGAGAAGTGACACTTTACTATGCCTCTCTGTATTTTAGTTCTTGGGACACTTGGATCTTGATTGTACTATTGTAAATAATTTGCTCTGAGGTAAATGCTGTATTTTTTGCAAATTGTGCCAATACAATTTTTATGTGAATTTCTGCTACACTAAAAATGAGCGTTTCTCAATAATCTCAATAATCTATCACAGCTCCACTGGTGCTAATGAAATGGAAAGTTTTAACAATGCCTTTCTTTTTATGAATTCCTGGGACAGTTAAAAATTTGATTGCACTTTTGTAAATAGTTTATTTTTGATATACATGCTGTCTTTTTGCAAATTGTTCATAATATTGCATTTTTCGTTTTTGCTACAGTTTATAAAAATTAGTGTATCTCCAAAATGAAGTTATGGATGCACTCCAAATAAATTTTCTGTAGTTTGAAAGACCTCTGTGCATCTTTTTCTCATTTACAATTTTGAGGTATACAGCTATGGATTTTATTTATCTAGAAAAATATATAAAAATAAAAAACGATTTTTATTTTTTTGTGGATTAGTGCACTTTTTAGCTAATTTCTGTAGTTGTTATGGATTTATTTCATACATATTAAAATTTGGGATGTAAGGATTCTATTGATGTATAGAAAGTTGAAATAGTCCAAAAAATGGCACTACAGCATGTAAAAATGTAAACATATGGTCTGGCGGACTTGTTCTATTGTAGGTACTAAAGGGTTAAAGGAGAATAACTTCTTGTATAGTTTATTTGACCAAATCCGTTCGGTTTGGGTGTGGCATGTTGGTGCTGCTGCAAACACACTCGGATCCAATAAGCCAAACTGGTGCTGCTGCGTATTGGACCAGAAACAGCTAGTTCAGTACTTGGGCTTCGAGTGAGAAATCAGCAGCTGCTTCGGCATATTTCGGTCAAAACACGCAGTGAGGTGTGAGATTGTTTTGGCTTCTGGAAAGTGTTTGCATAGCTAAAAGTACAATTGGTTATTTATATATATATATATATATATATATATATATATATATATATATATATATATATATATATATAGTTAGATCCCACAGGTTTTACCTCTGTGACAGCTACTCCGTTTCATAGGGTCCTGATCACATCAGCGGCGGGGTATTACCCTCTTCCAAATGCTGTGACACTACTTAAGTTGTGGCGGGGCTACTCGTCTGGCTCTAACTGCCAATAATCCTAACATCTGCCCCGCTTCCTCTATATTCCGATGCTGCCGGTCAGGAAGGCTCACACAACCGGCCCCGAAATACAGTCCAATTAGTTATAGCAGCCAGCCCCTTGATCAGTGCACTTGTTACTGGCCAGATTTCTTTTTATCGGCTCGGACAGTGAGCCCAAGGGACATAAGTAAAGTTGAAGTGGATCGCTAACGACTAGTGCGTCCAAACAGAACCTAGATGGTACAGCTTGACTTGCCTAAAGTTTTACTGTTGCATGAACTTATGTGTACCGTTAGGGAAAATAATACTCAAAGAATTATACTGACTTTTTAGAGTCAAATTTTATTATGCAGGTTTCAGCTCAAGCAGTTTGCATTTAGCTCTGAATCAATTCTCAATCAAATCTCAACATTCAATAATCAATTCACGAATCAAGACTCAAATCAATATAAATCAATCACTTAATCTTAATCAAAATGAGTACTTAAGAGCTGGGTTGATGAAGAATGGGCTTGAAAATTTCCAATCAATTAAAATCCTTTTGGAGAGGAAAGTCTTCGAGTGAGTCGCTCGGCCGAAGCGGCCACACCCAATGTCCAGTCCTATTAAACTGCCTCCATGAAGTGGAGAAAAAGGGGAAGTCCGCAGAAAGATGTTTTCTGTCCTTCGGTCCTCTCTGTAATCCTCACTTCTTAATTCAGAACTCTTCTCTGACTTAGTCCAAATTCCAAAGATAGAAATTCTAAAGCAAGGTCACATCCAACTTCAGTCGGCAGGGAGAATCCAGCAGAACTGTTCAAAGTCGAATTAATCTGTGGAGGGTTTGGTCCAGTCCTCTCAGCAGAGCAGTTCTAGTCTGGGGAAGAAGCTCCTGAAATTCTCGACTGTTGCTCCTGTGCATCCTCTTTATATATCTTAATTCTAAGACACAGCCTATTTTCTAAACATCATCATGACAGTTATCACCCCGTTCCTGATATCCTTTTAGGGTGTTTGACTTAGACATTACTTCATTTCTAGTTATCACCCCACTGTCCATACCCATTTATGGGACGGTTGGGCTTAACCATTACTTCATTGGGCCTTTTAGGTTCTTTTTAGGTTCTTTTCCATTCTGAACAACATGCCTGGACATGTTTCTAACTTTGCTCTGCGCATCTCCAGGCAACAGCTTTCAGTTCCTCATTTTACCCTTAGCTCAAGGATTTCGCAATTTCCTCAACACACTGCTCCAGCCATCATTTCTGTTACACTTACACACATCATTTGATCATAAATCATATACTTCATTCTCTAAAGGTTCTATAAATTTGAATTATGATTGTACATTCAGCACCAAGCTTAGGCTAGCAGGCAATCAAGATCTCAATCTTCACTTGACATCATTTGACTATAATATATATATATATATATATATATATATATATATATATATATATATATATATATAAATATATATATATTTTTTTTAATGCTGATAAAAATGTGTTTACCTCAAAGAAAATTAAAAATAAATCCTGTACTGGCTGAACCCAATGTTGAACCTAACCGTTGGTTCCGCTCGATTACGTTAAAATTGAACCCCTGGATGCTGTTGCCAGGACAACCCCGAACAATGAGCATAATCCTTCTCTAACTGACCAGCAAGTTTGCAGTTTCATTGTATTAGCTTTATTTGTTTTACCATGTTTGGTCCAGCCAAATTGATGCTGAAATACGACAGTCCAGTTCTGCTTGCTGAAAATAATAAAACAGCAAAGGTGAGTTTATCGAGTCAGTCGTGTTTAGGACACTTGGCATAAGTAACTTAAGATTGTTGGTTGTAGTCGTCCCGCGCAGGGATGCACAAATGAATGTAAAAGTTATGTTACGTAAACTCCTGATTAAGGGCCGAAAAGTCACATCTACAGCTGGTCACTACATAATGCTACCATTTTGTTTGAAAGTGTATGAATGAGTTGCAAAGTGGCTTCATGAGGTGTGGATTATAAAGCGTATCTGAAGAGGTAGCAATTTGAAAAATAAAAAAATCAGGGTAGTATTGTGTTTGGAAATTAGCGTGTAAAAATATCTTTCACTGCAGGGACGCCCTTTGCAAGTAAACTCTCAGCAGCCTCTTGGAGTTACAGCCTTCCCATCTTTTCATAAAATATACTTGAAATCTCCTGAGGCTGCCAAGGAGGAAATCCTCGACATCATCTTCCCGCCCAGGTAGATATCTTCCTAACCAATAACATATTGCTTAGCAAGTTCAAAATTTCTCAACTTCTGCAACTTCAACTTCTGTGTATAGTAGGGTTTAATCCCGGGATCCGGGATTCCCGGGAAATGCGATCAGAACCATTTCCCGTTTCCCGGGAAACGTTAGACGGGAAACCGGGAAAAAAGTCGCGCGCGTCGATTTGACTTTCAGAAAGAAAAGAAAGCTTCAGAATGTTAAATTTAAGGAAATATTGAGAGAAGGGTTCGTTTAATGCGAAAAGCATTACTCTTCATTTCAGGCACGTTCAGCCTCCGTTTAAGGCTTCAGCCTTCATCTCAAGCGTTTTAATAGAGGTATTACACAGTTGTACTTTTTTCCTCTTTAATTTGTTGAAATCGTAGGCAATGTGTTTAGCCTAAGGTATTTTGTATTATATAATTTTATATTATTATATATTGTTATACTGCATTCTATAGCCTATAAAATATGCCTGCCCTGAACAGAAATATCTGTTTAACTTTGAGTGTTTCTTTTCCTCGTTTGCAGCCGCTTACTAACAATCATGAATTAGGATACAGGCCTATTGTGTGAAGAAAGTATCATGAAATAGATTACTTTAACATATTTCGCTTTTAAAATGGAGTTGAGTAAAATGTATATTTTTTAGGCTACAAGGATTGGCCAGTTTTTCAAAAGACGATTCACAACGAACCTACTTTAACCCTTAGACACGGCGTTATAAATTTGCTGTTGCCAGAATGGCAATGACCAAGTCGTAGTGCATTACTCAAGGCCCTGTGTTATGTCATATTATAGTGTAGTACGGTAGTTAACTTTTCAATGACTATTACAGCGTTCCACTGGTGGAGATATAGTGCAACAGATGTCGCCCCGACAGCGTGGCTGAGCCTTTATCAATGCTGTGTGGAGATGAACCGTATTGTTTTGCACCAGCAACTGTAAAATAGCTTGGTATAATTCCATGTACAATGCAGGAATATTCGAATTATATTTGTTAAGGGAGTGTTGAGGAACGATACAACACCGCATAGCTCGAGCACTCGAATGCCGAGATGTAGGTTTTATTGCATTAATCAAGCCAATGTTGCCCCCTACTGGGCATAACAGGACATAGCTGGAAAGCTACCTCTACAATATCAGAATAGGTTAAGCCCGACACAGGCTACAGAAGGCCTAATTAAAATTAAAAAAAAAAAAACTTTTTCCCAGGATTTGATTCATGTCATTTTCGGGAAAAATATTAAACCCTAGTGTATAGTATATAGTGTATAGTGTGAATTACTTATTTTTATTTTTATTCTTCTTATTTATATGTGTGTGTATATATGGTTGCAGGTACAAAATACATTTCACTGTGCATTGTACTGTGTATAACTGTGCATGTGACAAATAAACACTATCTTATCTTATCTAATTACAGGAAATGGACAGAGGGAAACAAAGTATGGGTGCAGCGAGTATCCAGGGCACCTGGTACAAGAAACGATGTACTGCAGCTAGAAAAAGTCCTTGACGAAAAACTGGAGCAAAGACAGACCAGAAAAATGGATATCTGCCCTATCCGCAGCGAGCTCTATTCACAGTGTTTTGGTAAGGAAGAGGCTGAGATGCTGCCGATTACTGAGGTTAGAATTAATGCACATCAATACAGTTACTCACATAAGTTTTGTTTTCCTTGTTATTCTCTTTTGAGATGAATCAGACAGGTAACCATCAGCTGCGCTGAGAGGGGTAGCCTGCTGTCACGAGTGAGAGATGAGAATCAGAGGACTATCACTGCCTACCATACAGCTTATGGCATGAGGAAAGCACTGCAGGCTGAGATGCTCAAGTCAGACATGGAAAAAAGAGGAAGGACATTGAGTTCCTCATGGCTTACAAAAATCAGTGAAACACAGGGGTACAAAATCTTTTTTTTTTAAACATTGGGCACTTTATAAATAATGAGAAAATTACTTTGCCACTCATGTAGTTTAACTGTCATTTAGGTGGCAGTCCAACAGAGAACACTATTTCTCTCTTTTAGTTACTGTACAATGGTGGGGCTGCAGTGCTCTTTACAGATTCTGCATCAAAAAAACAAAGTTAAAAGTGAGCTTGCTTGCTGTTTCCCTCTGTGTGTGTGTGTGTTGTATACTCAGATCTTGGAGCTAGAAAATGAAAAACAAAAACTGAAGAAGGAGCTGGATGAAGAGGAAGTGAAGTGCAATGATGCTGAACAGAGAAAAAAAGAGAGACGTGACAAAATGGACCACCTAAAGAGAGCCAACCAACAACTTATGGTGACTTCTTACAGTTACACATCAGAGGATCATTATTATAGCAGTGTCGTTGAAGGAATTTAAAATAATACCAAGAGTGTGTGAGTGCTGTTGCTGTTTAAGCCTTTATGTTTCTGCGTGTTCGTTTCTCGAACAGGAATGACATAACACAACGGAATAAGGAGTCCAAATATTAAATTTAATAAAGCCATTTTCAAACAGTTTACAGATTAATCCGGGTCAGAACTGCATACCATACTCGTGTGAGATGGCATGAAGTACTGGCTCTTTCTAATTCAACTTACAGTTCTCATATAGTCAGCTCATATCAGTCTTGATTACATCATTTACAAAACAGAACGTGAAAAACAGATAATTTCAACAACAGGGTGTCCTCGAAGTCTCCATATCTATCATTGTGTAGTC
Source organism: Amphilophus citrinellus (assembly GCA_013435755.1). NCBI lineage: Eukaryota > Metazoa > Chordata > Actinopteri > Cichliformes > Cichlidae > Amphilophus > Amphilophus citrinellus. Next base: position 4,156,785 of record CM024207.1, read on the forward strand.
TTCATCAGTGTGGCTCATTGTACAGTTCGAACACAAAGTTCATCATGACACGGAACATTATAAGCTTCTGTATTTTCATCAGTTAAGTTATTTTCCAGACAAATTTCTCAGGGAAGTAAACGTACATAAGATATATAGGTGGCATATACTATGAATATTCCAACAATCCCCCTTTTGACCTTAGACATTTCTAAGGTCAACTTCACCAGCCTGACCTCGGGTGGTCAGCCACAACTATATTGATATTAAAAGCCAGAAGAGGATTTTTGTGAAAACTAATTTTATACTATTGTGATTGTAAATTTAGCAAAGAATTAGACAGAGTTTAATGATGTCATTTTTATAATGGATGTACCTGCTTTCTATAATTTCTTATGGCCTGAAAAACAAAGCGAAAACAAGCATTAGTCTTTCATATGTCAGTGTTGTTCAGTGAAGTGGATTAGCATTTAAATTAAATCATTCCAAAGTAAATTCTGCATATAAATTGGCCCACATGACAAACAGTAACATGAAACAGTCACTATCTAATAATTTTCCTCAAATTCATTAAAAATGTGGCTTGCATCCCTTGAGGATCAAATCCAGTTCCAATCGATGAGAATCTTACTGCAAACATACAGTAAAGAAATGATCACTGATCAGTGCACAGGTAATAGTTATATATGCAGCCTTCTTTCAGCCTTCAGCACAGCCTGCTCATATTCACCAAAGCCATGGATGTTCAAACCACAGTAGTCAGCACTCGTCCTTGAGATCCATTCCTGCACCTCTTTAGACATCAGCTGTTCACATCTGGCCGTCATCCTGGTTAGTTTCCTGTTAAAGGCGCATAATGTCTCAGGTATGATCTCAGGTACCTGTGGAAAAAGTCCAGTGAAGAAGTTCCAAATTTTTCCCTGTCAATAAAACAAAATACCTGCAGGTCTTGTGGGTCAATAATTAAATTTGCACAAACTAAAACAGGACATCAAAATGCCCATAAATATTCTAAGGATGTATTTATTCAATGGCTTTTATTATAAATCTTTTATTTTGTTAATCAGCCTGAGAAATTTTCATATACCAGTGGTTTACTAATTTACTAAGTAAGTGGATTCAATCCACCAAAAGTGAACCTGATTTAATGCACCTAAAGTTAAATGTCAGCTCAAGCAAAAGGCTAATTTGAGCTTCTGTCTGTCTATGAGTGGGTGAGTGTGAGTGAGTGAGTGAGTGAATGAGTGTGTGAATGAGTGAGTGAGTGAGTGAGTGAGTGTGTGTGTAAGCTGCTTCTTCATTGCAAGTGTTTGTGTTTTTTTTTTCTCTATAAGCTCAGTGTCAGCTGTCTCATTTTCATCCAATTGTAAAGTTAACTTTTGCATTCTGGTCTCAAACTCATCAAAAAATTCAAAATGCAAATGAATATCCTTAAATTAAAATTTGACACACCTTCTATGTGAGCTGGAACAAAAAGAACACAAGAAAACAAAAAACAAAACATAGGATGATTCTCAAAATATCTAAAACTGATCATTTTAAAGTTCTCTAATCTTAAACAGCTCTTGGATAACTCTGTCTATAAAATTACTGTTCAATTCTGACTCCTTTGGCATGAAAATCTGGGGAAATAAAATATCTTAGAGAGATCGACAATCAAAATCATTTCAAAGTATTATACTGGATTCAAAATTATATTTATTCTGTAAGGGTCTGTACCTAAAAGAAAAGCATAATTATGGCAGACAAAATATGGCTTCATAAACCTCAAGTTATTAAATTGTGAAGGGGAAAAATGCATAACCTTGACCTAAAACAACATCAGCAGTTGTTACTAGTTCAGCAGTAAAATAGAGGCTTTAACTATTTTTTTTTCATTTTGTATAATTCTGTGCTTTTAAATCTAAACCCCTGCAGTGGGATTTTCACCACAAACAAAAATAAAAATAAAAATGTTATGGACAGTCTTTAGTCAAAACGTAGATACTTTTGGGGTCAGAGGTCATACTCACAACACCATTGCTTGTTGACCTTACATGCAGCTCACTGCAGGTTTGTCACCTTTGGTCGTCTAAACTGAAATCAGGGCGTGTCCCCCTTTGGGCTCATGGGAATTTAGAAGAAAACAATAGTTAGTGTTGGAGGAAGCATTAAACAAATTATACTCTTAAAACCACAAAATTCTGGCCCCTGTAGGGGTGGCATTACAATAGTAGTTGAGTCAAACTACTGAATATAGCATAACTGAAATTAAAACATTGAAATCAATTGCTTTCTGCCTGGGAGTTCTTTGACCTTTGGCCCTCTAATGTGCTCTGATCTTCACTGAGACCCTGTGACTGATTGCACCTGTTGTTATCAATCCCCACGTCAAAAAAGGCCTCCTATGGATGACCCTCTTTCTGGGTTCAGGCTTGTGCACAAAGATCATCGGTCAAGAACTCTCAGGTCACCTGTTCATGTGATGGTTGGCCTCCTCCTTCTTCTTGAGCACCAGGAGCCTTTTTTATGAGTGTGTGGAGCTGTCAGTCTGTTCAGGAGTTCTTAGGATGAGCTTGAACACCTCGATCTGCACCAGTCTCTTTATTGGTAGCTGATCCAGTCTCCTGTGTTGTTGTTCAGGCTCCTGTTAGAATAAAACTACGAGATTTTCATTAGTTAAATCTTTACTTTCCTCCTAGTTCATATCCCTCCTTTTGAGACAAACCCTGTTTGTCTCAATAATTTACCTTAATTTAGCTTATTTATCTAAAGGGCATACTGATTTTTATATTATTAGCTTCTGAGATTTTTCCTTTAATGCTTGATTCAATATCAAATTGGTCAGACATTCAAATTTCAAATGTTCTCTACTTTTCTCTTATAATCTTAGCTTTAAAGAAAACTACCAAATAAATAAATGTAAATGCACAAAAGAATAAATCGGGAACTTGTATTTTATCCTGCATGGGCAAACAAATAAATTTGTAGTTCTCTGTGTTTTGCTCTGTAGCAGAGCAGCAGCTCAAAGTTTGGCACTTTGTTTTGGGTCTTTGTTTCACAAAGTTTTTACATGCACTGTTTTTTCTTTTCTAAGATTTCTTTTGAGGTTTTACTAAAACTGAGTTCCTCACGGAAACATTTTCTTGAAATTTAACAACAATCTTCTGGAAAAATGACCTCTAATAATTTGCAAAAAATACTTCAACCTGAAATTTTCAAGGCATCTATTATACTTGCTTTGTTTCTTCATTATTTATTTTTAAAGCAATAAACTCCTGACTCCCTTTTTTATGATTTTTCAAGTTTTTTTGTCTTTTTATCCATCTGTGGTTGGTTTATCTCTCATATGTATCGGAAGCGAAACCTTCCTTCCGAGAATTTTTGACCAGCACACCCTTATACAACCATATCAGTCCAATTTAAAGAAAAGAAAAAGAAGAGAAGAGAAAAAACTTAGAGCTATAACTCTCATCCACACACGCGACTTCTGTCTCTCTGGCTCGCACTTAGATTCACGCGCACACATCCTTGAGATAAAATGCACCCATACACACACACAGCAATGCTAAAACCTTGACACCATTCTCTTTTCCTTTTTTCCTTTTTCTTTCCTACACATACACACAGCTATGACAAAACAGCTAATATTGACCAGTGGAAATTGTCCTATTCCTCTAAACTCTGTTCCTTTTAAAACAACAAATGACACCATACTCTGCAAAGAAATTCACCTCAAAATATTTTGTCCTTATTTCCTATTTCTCTCTGAAACACACATGACAATACAAATACACAGCAGTACTCAGTCACACACATGGAGGCCTCCTCACACACAAACAGACACACATTCAAGCATCCATCAATTTTTTCAAAATTAATTATTATAGATTTTTCTTTCCCAAGTGACCTAATTTTGGGATTGCTTACCTCAGGTGGGTGAGTCAAAGTTTTTGACCCAAAGATCAACTTTTACCTGATTAAGATGGAGACATTTCTCCTTTAAACTTAGCTTTCAGCTTAATATCTGTGCTTGTAGGTTTACTCTAAAATAATTTTACATCACCAGTTATTTTGAAGTTTCACCCTCTTTTTAATCGAAGCCCCTTTTCTACACCCAGTGTCATCAGTCATTTTGTCAGTCAGTCAGTCCAAACTGCAAGAACAAAAACAATATTAGCAAGGTACCATTTATGTTTTTTCTTTTTTTAGGATTTTTACTTTTATTACAAAACTCTTTTTCTCTTTGTCTCTTTATTTCTTATATTCTCTCTTTTTTTTTTTTTTTTTACAAAAATCTCTTGAGGCTTTTAAAGGGTTTTAGTTGCTTTTATGGATTTCTGAAGTGAAGATTCTTATGAAAGAACCATATAACCATAAGCTGTTACTCTCGTCTACTCTACCGGGAGTGATAATCTGACGCGCGATCGGTTAACCCTTCTACCAGGAGGACATTGTTAAAAGCAAATGGTCAGTTCACTTCAGAAAAACCAAAGGCCCTCTAAACCTAAAAACCCCCTGAGAAGGGCACTCGTTCGGTCCGCTGGCCAGACGGCCCATGGGCTCATCACCGTCCGACTCATTTTGCCTATATTTCTTTACTCTTTTAAACTCTTTTATTCTTTTCACTCTTTTCTTTAACTCTTTTAAACTCTTACACCTGTGTGAAATGGCTCGAATTACACTTTCCTCCTGTCTTACCACCAGTGACCATTATAATTTGATACAATTCAATATGCAGATATTTAGAAAAGGTCTCTGCCAACCTTTAGGTGGAGATCTCCTGGTCACTGATAGAGTCTGGAAGTCAGTACTGTCACGAGGAACCTCGAAGCGGAGATTATCGGTGGCCAAATTCACTCCATATTTCCAAGAAACTCAAAAAACTAATAAAAACATCTAAAAAACAAAAACAGTCCTGTTCGATCACGTCGGGCGTCACCAATTGAAGGAATTTAAAATAATACCAAGAGTGTGTGAGTGCTGTTGCTGTTTAAGCCTTTATGTTTCTGCGTGTTCGTTTCTCGAACAGGAATGACATAACACAACGGAATAAGGAGTCCAAATATTAAATTTAATAAAGCCATTTTCAAACAGTTTACAGATTAATCCGGGTCAGAACTGCATACCATACTCGTGTGAGATGGCATGAAGTACTGGCTCTTTCTAATTCAACTTACAGTTCTCATATAGTCAGCTCATATCAGTCTTGGTTACATCATTTACAAAACAGAACGTGAAAAACAGATAATTTCAACAACAGGGTGTCCTCGAAGTCTCCATATCTATCATTGTGTAGTCTTCATCAGTGTGGCTCATTGTACAGTTCAAACACAAAGTTCATCATGACACGGAACATTATAAGCTTCTGTATTTTCATCAGTTAAGTTATTTTCCAGACAAATTTCTCAGGGAAGTAAACGTACATAAGATATATAGGTGGCATATACTATGAATATTCCAACATCGTCTATAAAGACTTTTGTAACCACCTTTTTGTCTTTTCAGGCTCAACTGGAAGGAGATAATTCCACCAAAGAATTGAATTAAACAATTAAATAAAATACCATGAACTGCAGGTCTTGTGGGTCAATAATTAAATTTGCACAAATTAAGACAGAATTTAGAAGAGAACAATAGTTAGTGTTGGAGGAAGCATTAAACAAATTATACTCTTAAAACCACAAAATTCTGGCCCCTGTAGGGGTGGCATTACAATAGTAGTTGAGTCATACTACTGAATATAGCATAACTGAAATTAAAACATTGAAATCAATTGCTTTCTGCCTGGGAGTTCTTTGACCTTTGACCCTCTAATGTGCTCTGGTTCTTCACTGAGACCCTGTGACTGATTGCACCTGTTGTTATCAACCCCCACGTCAAAAAAGGTCTCCTGTTGATGACCCTCTTTCTGGGCTCAGACTTGTGCACAAAGATCATCGGTCAAGAACTCTCAGGCACCTGTTTGTGAGATGGTTGGCCTCCTCCTTCTTCTTGAGCACCAGGAGCCTTTTTTATATGAGTTTATGGAGCTGTCAGTCTGTTCAGGAGATCTTAGGATGAGCTTGAACACCTTGCAGTGCACCAGAATTTCTTTATTGATAGTTGATCAGTTCAGTCTCCTGCAGCCCCAGTGTTGTTCAGGCTGCTGTTAGAATGAAACTGAGAAATCTTTATTAGTTAAATCTTTAATTTTCTCCTAGTCTATATCCCTTCTTTTTGAGACATAAACTTTGTTTGTCTCAATAATTTACCTTAATTTAGCTTATTTATCTAAAGGGCATATTGATTTTTATATTATTAGCTTCTGGGATTTTTCCTTTAATGCTTGATCTAATATCAAATTGTTGAGACATTCAAAATTCAAATGTTCGCTGTTTTTCTCTAAATCTTAACTTTAAACAAATCTACCAAATAAATAAATGTAAATGCACAAAAGTGTAAATCGATAACTTGTATTTTATCCTGCATGGGCAAATAAATAGGTTTTTTTAGTTCTCTATGTTTTGCTTTGCAGCAGAGCGGCAGCTCAAGTTTTGACACTTTGTTTTGGGTCTCAGATTCGGCTGTTTCACAAAGTATTTACATGCACTGTTTTTCTTTTTTTTCTATCCTTTCTTTTGAGGTTTTACTAAAACTGAGCTTCTTATTAAACTTTTTCTTGAAATTTAACAACAATCTTCTGGAAAAATGACCTCTAATAGTTTGCTAAAAATACTTCAACCTGGGATTTTCAAGGCATCTATTTTAGTGGTTTTGTTTATTCATTATTTATTTTTAAAGCAATAAACTCCTGACTCCTTTTTTTTTTTGGTGATTTTTCAATTTTTTTGTCTTTTTATCCATTCTGTGGTTGGCTTATCGCTCATATGTATCGGAAGCGAAACCTTCCTTCCGAGAATCTTTGACCATCATTCCCTTATACAACAACCATATCAGTCCAAGTTAAAGAAAAGAAAAAGAAGAGAGAAAACTTAGAGCTATAACTCTCATCCACATGCACGACTTCTGTCTCTTACTCTCACTTAGATTCACACGCACACAAATCCTTGAGATATAGATGCGCACACACACACACAGCAATGCTAAAACCTTGGCACCATTCTCTTTCCTACACATACTGACGAAGCCTCATTCCTGCAGATGATCATCAGGTCAAAAGGATTCTGGCAGTGAACGTGATTGTTACAGATTCAGAAGATGCAGCTGAAGGCCTGATCAATAACGTCACATATTGGATACTGCTACAGGCTTTGGTAAAGACAAGCAGGGATTCAAAGGCAGGAAGCAGGAAAGAGAACTTGGAACTTTAAAGCCACACTAAGGGGACAGAGTTTGACTCCAGAAGGTCACGCTGGGGCAGAAGTTAGTAGAAGCAAAGACAAGTTCCAGCACTGAAAGGTGGCACATTTATGTATTATGGATGATGAAATCGTCAGCGTGGGTGATGTAATTCAATTCAATTCAATTTTATTTATATAGCGCCAAATCAGAACAGTCACTTCAAGGCGCTTTGTATTGTGGGTAAAGACCCTACAATAATACAGAGAAAACCCAACAGTCAAAACGACCCCCTATGAGCAGCACTTGGTGACAGTGGGAAGGAAAAACTCCCTTTAAACAGGAAGAAACCTCCAGCAGAACCAGGCTCAGGGAGGGGCAGTCATCTGCTGTGACCGGTTGGGCTGAGGGGAGAGAGACAGAGATTAATAACAATTAATGATTAAATGCAGAGTGGAATGTAAACAAAATAAATAAGGTGAATGAAAAGAAACAGTGCATTATGGGAACCCCCCAGCAGCCTAGGCCAGGGTCACCTGATCCAGCCCTAACTATAAGCTTGATCATAAAGGAAAGTTTTAAGCCTAATCTTAAAAATAGAGAGCGTGTCTGTCTCCTGAATCCAAGCTGGGAGCTGGTTCCACAGAAGAGGGGCCTGAAAGCTGAAGGCTCTGCCTCCCATTCTACTCTTAAGAATCCTAGGAACCACAAGTAAGCCAGCAGGAGGTGTATTCACAACAGGAGGTGTTCTGAAGGCTGAACTCTTCTGGAAGAGTTGAATTTGTGACAAAAATGGACTAGGCTGAAAAAAAAAAGCTGACAATCACAAACACCATGTTAATGTGGACGCTGCAGCTCCGAGAGGATCCTGGATGGTGGGAAAAGTTCTGGATGAGAACAAAGCTGTTGTGTGGCTTCAAATGGAGACCAGTGCCTGGGAAAGGCCAATGATGAAGCTTCATGGACCGACTCTCTGAGTTTCTCCATGAGTATCTCTCAGCCTCCCTCTGTGCTTCTTTCTTTTTTCTCTTGCAGGTTAAATAAGAAGAACAATGAATCAGGTCTAAGTTAGCAGATACGTAGTCTAGCTCTGACTGTGGATTAGCTTCTTTTTCTGAAATTATAGAAATTGTGAGTTTAGCACAATTTGGGGAATGAAGTGAATGAGATATTTATTAGTTTGATAATCAGAATATGTTGAACATTATTTTAGATGTTTATTTTGATTAAGTTATTTTTACTTTGGCAGTTATTTAATTTATTTAATGTTTTTCTTTTGCTTGTTTAGTTAATTATGACCAGCTTGCTTTATTTGCCGGTTTTGGAAGAATCACAAAAGGACTACGAGGCAGATAAAGGAGCAGCACTCAGAGGGCCTGTGTTCTTTTATTTTTCCAGTGGAAGGCAGGCAGCAGTAACCTTTGCTTGCTGAAGATGAAGTAACACTGATTTTATTTGTCAGATCAACTTTTTACCTGGTGCATTTTGTGATTTTTAAATCATGATTAATTTGTTAACACAACTCCTGTGAGGTGTAAAACCTCCAAATTCATTCCAACCACCAGGGGTCACTGCTTGACCTCAGTACAGTCATTACTGTGGAAGAAGAGGTCTTTTTTTTTTTTTCGATTATGAAGAACCAAAGAAACTGAAAAAGGAGAGATGGATAAAAATAGAGTAATTATTAAACTTCTTTAATTAAAGCTGAAAGTCTGAACTTCAATCACATGTTGATGGTTTGTGGTGGTGCACAGAGGCAAAACAAAACTACACAAGTTGTGTCATTGTCCAAATACTGATGGACTTCACTATAAATCTATTTTACACGTGAGAAGAACATGTGATGTAAAATCTGTTAAAATATGTAAAAGACAAAATATACAACAGCTAAAAAAATCTATTTGTGTCCTGATAACACAACAAGTAAAACAGTTACTTCATAAATCCCAATGATTCTGTATAAATATAAACATATATTAAGCTGTAACAGTACAAAAAATGAGAAAACAAAGCACAAAGAACAGAACTTCTCTTTCTAAACTAGTCCACAGTCAAAACTCTTTAAGCTGCTTCCAACATAAAATAATTTCCTCTGATTTAAACAATAAAAACACAGTAAAAGCCACATTTTAAAAAGAGAAAGAAAAATAAAACAAACGCTGCTTTCTGAAGCTTTCTAATACAGATCTTCAGACAAAGTGTGAACTTCTTCCCAGTAACACTCAGGTTGGTCAGAGGTCAGAGGTCATTCATCTCAGCAGTGAGTCCCTTCTGCCAAAAATAGATGATGACCAAGGCTGAAAGACAAACAGTAAAAACTGAGCTGAAAACTAGAACATCATCCATAAAGTGGTAGAAAAGAATCATTTAACACAAGATTATGTAATAAAACACATGTGAAAAAAAGAAAACATTTGAGTCACTTACCAGCAATAACACAGGGTATCAGCATGAAACGCACCATCTGAAGGACCGAGTGTAATAAAGAGTGAGGCTCAAGGCTTATTGACCTCTCACCAAACTTTATCTAGGAGAGAAATAAAGGAGCTTCACAGAGGGAGGTCCCACTACAGCAATGAGTCAGAGTATTTACTGCATGTATGAATGAATGAATGCTGTTAGCCACTGATACAGATGAAAAAGGTCTGTTTGTGTTTATGGTGCATGGCTATTGCTTCTCCTCTAGAAAACCTTAAAATGAGAACTTTGATGTTGTTGTTTCCACAAATGAAGGAAGTTTTCTAAAAACCTCCTCACTGTATATTGTGATAATTAGTTTTTTCCTCTTACTTGTTTAGCTTGGAGTAGCACGAAAGAAAGATTTACCAATAGCTTCTGAAAGTCAGGGTTGGGCAGGCTTTGAATTTCACAGGTGAAAGAGTCAGTGTCGTTACTGGTTTCTTTGGCTTCCATGATGCACTGGTGTGTCTTATTGCCTTGAACGCCCCACACTGATAACTCTTCTATCATCATATGCAGCTTGTCTGCCGTTTTCTACATGAAGAAAAACAAAGGCTGACCTTTCATGAACTGATGTCACACGTTTGAGCACGTGTGATTAAAGAAACATTACCTGTATGGTGATGTGGACGTCTTTCCCTGTCCTCGTGGCTGCAAAGCTGGTAAACTCAGGGTCTGGATAGTAGGAGAGTTTTGTGGAGCAGGCCAAGGTTTGATTGGCTACTTTCAGAAACACGGTGCTGCTAGAAATCACTGAAGCTGCAGGTGTGCTGTAGCTGAGCCTCTGCAGTGAATTTAAATAAATAGAAAGGGCAGCATGTAACACAACATGACACACATCACATTTGTGTTGAAACAGTTCACACCTGCAATCAAACATGATTAGGTTACATGAAATGACATGACATATTCAAACACACTGTATTTGATCCCTTTTTGATACAACATGGTAAAGTACTCTAAAGCAGTAACACAAGGTGTCCCATTGAATAATTAAAGCCATTTTCTCAAATTCCCTACAGCCCTAAAATATACCCACAAAGCTGTTGGTGAGAACATGTCCAAAAATGTCCAAATCAGACAAAGATTTGAACCTGCTCACTTGTACAACGTTGGTGTAATGCCCAGCTGAGCACATGTGAGAACAGACAAGGTAACTAATTGGTGAATTTGCAGTGTGTCCTATCCAGGTGCTTTTCCCCTAAACTTCCAGTAGTGTTTGATGTGGACTATTTCCTGTTGTGTGCTTCATGTGAGAAAGAGCAACTCTCTAAAAATCTTTAATCTTCATGACATTTGAATTCAGTGGTTCGTGTTTGGGTCTGCAGACCCACCTGATCACTGCTGCTGATGGGAACTATGACATCCTGTGCGGTGTGGCTGTGTACGACCCCTTCAACAAAGCTCAGGTGGGACCCCACAAGTGTGACAGTTCTCTTCCCACTGCAGGACACAGAAACCAGAACAGAGAACATTAATACTGACTTCTTTTTTAACAATGATGGTAAGAAATGCATTAGTAGCTGCCACTGGCTGATTTTATGTAAGAATTATCTACATATGAGAGTGCTCTGAGTCATCCTCTGAGGTCATGAATATCATAACAAATGTTATGGATATGGATAATGTTGCTGAGATGTTCTCCTGAGTCTCTGATGGACTGAAAAACCAACAAGAAACTTTAACTTGATTCCACTTTCTTTTCATCTGAACCAAACAATCTTTAAAAATCAAATCATAAAAATTAATCAGACCCAACATTTAATTATGTTGCATAAAACTGGAAACACATTAGTAACAAACCAATGCCCAGGTTATGATAGGTGCTTAATATGCACCTCTTCAAGCACACAAATTGGTATCAAACTCTTGCATTGCTATTTGACAAAATGCAATTTTTTTTAGTTGTTGCAATGCTAAATGGAAGTTGCCTTTTAGTGAAAGACAGATTTTGGGAAGTGGTTCTCTTTCCCCATCAGATGGCCCTTAACTTGTAACTCTTCCTCTGCTGCTTCCTGTAAAATGAGTCTCAAAACTGTGAAGTTCCTGTGAAAGCAGCGGGCACGACCCAAAAATTGCATCCTAAAATTTCTGTAGAACTTTTGGTTGTTATTAGCATTGAAGCGCTCTGATCATGGTAAATGGACTAGTTCTTATATAGCACTTTTCTACTCAGTATGAGCACTCAGAGCACTTATACAACATGTTTACATTCACCCACGCACTCCCATTCATACAAGCACTTCCATGTTTACTAAGCTAAGTGCTTTTAATTAGCTAACACTCACACACATTCATACTCCGACGGGACGGTCGGAGAGCAACTTGGGGTTAAGTATCTCGCCCAAGGATACATTGGCACGTAGCCTGGAGTAGCCAGGAATCGAACCGCTGACCTTCCGATCAGTAGGTGACCTGCTCTACCTACTATGCTACAGCCACCCCATACTTGTAACTCCATCTTACAATCTGTTCTAGCACGTTTACAGGTATACAACAACTTTGAAACCATATAAATGAGAACACAATGCACCAATATATCACCAATATACATGTTTGTGCTGCACACGCTGATGTTCCACAGTCTGTCTAATATATTGAATGAATGTGTGTGACATGTTTGTGATCAGTCATAAATGCACGATGAAAATACACAGGGTGAGGCAGAAAGTACCGTTCCGCACCGATAGGGGGCAGTGCTGCAGCAGTGCTGCCCCATAGGGAGAAGGATAGGCGGAGCCTTCAGCTTTCAGGCCCCTCTTCTGTGGAAACAGCTCCCAGCTTGGATTCAGGAGACAGACACCCTCTCTATTCCCTTACGTAAAACCATGGTTACCGCATAAAAACCATAGGAAACCATAGTGAATTTTTGTAAGGGTTTTAAGATCAGGCTTAAAACTTTCCTTAATGTTAAAGCTTATAGTTAGGGCTGGATCAGGTGACCCTGAACCATCCCTTAGTTATGCTGCTATAGGCCTAGTCTGCTGGGGAGTTCCCATAATGCGCTGCTTCTTTTCATTCACCTTATTCACCCTTATTTCACTCTACATTTAATCATTATTATTATTAATCTCTGCCTCTCTTCCACAGCATGTCTTTTGTCCTGTCTCTCTCCCCTCAGCCCCAGCCGGTCACAGCAGATGACCCCCCCTCCCTGAGCCTGGTTCTGATGGAGGTTTCTTCCTGTTAAAGGGAGTTTTTCCTTCCCACTGTCTCCAAGTGCTGCTCATAGGGGGTCGTTTGGATTGTTGGGTTTTCTCTGTATTATTGTAGGGTCTTTACCCACAATACAAAGTACCTTGAGGCGACGTTTGTTGTGATTTGGTGCTATATAAATAAAATTGAATTGAATTGAATTGATTTGGCTGGTAGAAATTCTGTATCTGAATAACTCTGTTTGTTTGGAGGCTTCAGCAAAACTAAACATACCTGATCCAGCTGCTGCTTGGAATAATGTCGGAGCAGGACGGTGATGAGCTGTAGGTGATTTTAGCTTTGCCATGGCAACTACCATCTGGGAGGAGAGCGCATACGTTGACCACACCTTTGATGTCTGACCTGGGAATGTGGAACTTCACACTGACACCAGTGTTGTCCCAAACTGGAGAGCTGACCAGCACACACACAGAGAGAGAAACAGAGTCAGTCACATCATCACAACACACATAAAACCTGAAACCAGACAAAAGCTGAGCAGCAGAATTTTTCCAGATAATGCCAGTAACTACCAAGGTGTGTGTTTCATGGGTTTAACACATCTGGTGTTTTCACTGTGATTACCAAATAAATAAAGACCTAACAAGAGGCCCAAAGAGGCCCAAAGAGGCAGATCATCCCAAAAAAAAAAAATCATTTTAATTTCCTGAAATCCTAAAGAACTCTCAGTTTTAGTTTCAGTAAGAAACTCTGACAAAAACATTTTACTTCAAATATTTATTCCACATTTCGATATGAGTGATATTACTCTGGAATAAGTTTTATAATTAAAAATTTAATTTGTGGTCAAAGTGTAGTCTCAGTCATCTGTAAAGTGACTCACTCTTTTGGAGTACAGTCAGTATCTGCCTGGATCCTCACTGCAGTCACATCTCTGAGGTTACGGCCTGATAGCTCTGCATTGTTCCTCCCATAGAAAGACACCTCACTGGGAGAGATGGAGGAGATCTCTGGGATCTGACAGCAAAACACAAAAATAATCAGCTTTAATACACGACCATCTACTGATGTTAGAACCTCGACTAAAACTGAATAAAGTGTCAGAGGAACAACGTGTTTGAGGAGTGAAGTTCAGACTCACAGAGAAGTTCTTCCCAGATATTTGGCAAACGCTGTGCTGCAGGAGGAAGAAGAGGGAAATAAATATGGCAGGTTTACAGTTACTTCAAAGACACTGTTACATCTGATCCAGGATCTGTTGTGAATAACGTTAACCAAAAAACTAAATGACATTTTATTGATCTGCTGAGGGCGCTGCTCATGTCTGTGAGCTGCTTGAAGCATTTGTTGGCTTCATCATTGATGCAGAAACAGAAACAGGTGAATTTAACAGAACAGACCATTGTAACTGGAGTCAGATCCACTCCTACCTTAATGATGATGCAGTGATATTGATGAGCTTTCTTACATATTCACATATCTGAATTTTATTTTTACAGCTCTCAGAGACTGTGCTGCTTTTGGCCTTTGTTAGACTGAGCAAATAAGTCACTCTGAGCAAAAAAAAAAAAAAGACATGCTAAATTTATAATCCAACTTAAAAATATAGTAAAATTTGCTGAAACATAAAAAAAATATGTGGCATTGCGAAGAAAGGAACATCTCTCTGATTCAGAAGCGAAAATGATTAAACTCTTTTTTTTTGTAAGGAAGCTTTACTGCTATTTGTCATCTGTCACAACTATCATATATTTGTATAAAATACAGCTGCTTTTGAGAGGTAATAGATATTTGAACTAAAAAGAAATGTGAAGATCGTGGACTGATGGAGCGTTTAGGTATATGATAAGATAAGAAATACAAACATACAAACAAAAGAGCCTTAATACACAGAGTAGTGCATGTAGCTCAATGACACCTGAACTAGGTAAACTAAAAACATGCATTTTTACATTAGTCTCTCCTTGATTGGCCCAAGAACATCTACCATTACTCCATCCACAACCAGTCTGGATGCACTGCTGACACCTGAAGACAAAACAATCACATGTTTGTGTTGAGAGCAGCACCAAAAAATGATAATATGGATCATAATGTCCAAAAATACAACGGCACACAGATCACATGATATAACCTGACATTGCACTTTTCTATATTAAATTAAAATACTCACAATAATGCAAAGTGAACTACAAACCCTACACAATAATCACACACATATACAATTCATATCTCTGCAAATGTTTGTTTTTATTTTTTCATTTAGTTTTTTAGAGGGTAAACTGAATAAAATATATCCAAACTATATATGCCATTATCTGTTCATGTGGATCTATTGTTTTAAATAAATGGGACTTCTTTATAATCTGACTGAACTTACAAAACTGAAGTTGGTGGTCCACTGATGTCAGAGCAGCTGGTTAACCTCAGTCCTTCTGACAGTTCTGTCGTCCCAAGTCTGAATTTTACTGTGACATTCAGGCCTGTTAAATAAAAATAATATGATCAATGTCAGGATCTTCATTTATGTTAGATGTATTTGCTTAATGAGTTGCAAAAATATATAACAAACAGCTCAGATTTGTCAGCTGGGAAATATTTAATCTGTCAGAGTCGGCTCTGTCATTAATATTTCTGCATGTATTTTGCTGTTTTGGAAAATGTTGCAAATCAATAAGCAGGTTTGACTTCAAAGTATTTCCATCCTTGGCTTATTTATGAAACATCACTGACCATCAGGAGGAACTGTGCCATCAGACAGGACACAGGTGCATTGTGGGAACTGTGGAGGAGGGTTATTCCGACTGCAAAGCTCTCTGGAAGTTGCAGAGAAGTGACAGCTGAAGTTAGACGCTGCCTCCTGGCCCACAGTCAGGTGTGTGTGGATTTTTAGTGAGATCTGAAAAAGACAGCATGTAAGTGACAAATAACTGAAAGCTACAGCTGATGACATCTGTAAGTGTGTTTGTAAGCTGCACCTGTCCGTTTGTGTCCTTTTCCACTTTGTGGTAAATCATTTTGTGTTGGGAATCATCAGGAATGGACAGCCAGTCTGAATCCGTGCAGTCACCTTCAAACGTGCAGCTAGGAAAAGAAAAATTCATGATCACCAAGTTCAGAACTGTTTGAATACGTCAGCTGCAGATGGCGTTTCTCTGACCTTCTTTTAGAGCCGCACCACCCACAGTATGGATCCTGTGCAGACCAACACTCCTGCACGTTTGTGTATGTGCTGCACTTTGACACAGGAACTCGCTTCATCTAGAACAACAAAAACATTCAGAAACACTTTAACATGCAGCTCAGGTACATGTGACATTAAGATAATACATAAATAACACAAGTACCTGGTTTCTAAATGGCACATACACATGTTTATGATCCACTGGATCCAGATGCAGTTTGGGAAACACTTTGCGGTCGTCGTCGGTCCTGTAGAGCACTGTGGGACAGGCAGCCTGATAGTTCCTGTCCACAGCAAGCTGACAAGAATTTGTGATGAAAATAATTAAAGTGTTTCTGTTTAATGCACATTTCATTTGCTTCCTTTTCTCTGACCACTAAACCAGAAATAAGGCTGGTTAGTCAGATATGCTTCCCCTCAGTGTAGAGAGGCTGTTTGTCCTCTCACACTGATAAAATCTCACAGCAGGACAGAAAAAAAGGTGTGATAAAAACACTGCTGATGTTTCTGGTGACTTCTAATGTGTTTCCTTATTTCATCATTCACCTCTTTGCAGCATGTGATGCAACTGTGTTTGTGCTGCTCGTGCTCCTATTTAATATGCACACAACAAACAGAAAAGTGATCCCGGTATTATAAAAATCAGCCTTTAGAAAAAAGCTGCATCTTGTCATATTGGCTTCACAGCCAGCTTCTCTCTCTCTCCCTCACCTTTTTTGCACTCAGGATAACTGTTATGAAGGACTGATGGGTTGATTGAAACTGTGCATAGGAGCCCTCTTGTGGTCACTGGATCATGCACTCAGTGCGTGCACCCCTGATGGTTCACTCGTGCAGATAATCAGAGGGCGAGCCTGGGGATGCTGTCACTGTGAGCGGCTTGTGGCCAGAAGAGCAGAATAGCGAGCAGAAGTGGGAAGTGTATGGGAGACGTGAGCGGTGTTATATGTTAGCCTTCGGGATTATGTGTGCGTTCAGATACCCGTGAGTATATTGTTGTTGCCTGTGACTGTTATGATTATTAGTTGCGGTTAAGTGATCTGTTAACGTTAAGAGCGGCCATTATATTTCTGTGCGCATATCGAGAGACGGCGCAGCTGAGCGGCCGCGGTAGGAGCACGGCTGCATATCCTATGCAATATAATGTCGGCTAGCTGTATTATGTAGGCTGTGTGAGTATTGTAATCAGTACGGTAGTGTCGAGAGGGCGAGAGGTTATTTGTACTGAGGTGATAGGAAATGCACTGTGTGTATGATCTAATGGCTGTTACTGTGTCATATGCCGTGCACGTTAATGCACTTCCTCCTGCTAACCACGGGACCAGTTGCTGATCGCCTTGTATTAATAACTGTGAATGTTGTAGTAGTTGTAGTCCCTTGTAGTTATGTACTAGTGTAAATACTGTTAGTAGGTATATTGAAATTCTTTTGTATTTGTTTATCTTTCAGAACCACACACACACACCCACCTACACCCTACGCTCACACCTGTATCATCATGTGCTATACCAAATAAACCCCTATTGGACTGTACATCCTCTCGAGCCTTTCTAATCGAATGCACCACAGTGGCTTCTACCCAATCCTTACCAGGAGATTAAACAGCCCTCATAACAAATTGGTGCCGAAACCCAGGAAGGGAAGTCACAGTGGAAAAAGTAAGGATGTATACGAAGAAGCCTAGCTATGATCCAGATGTCCGGCCTAAAAGGAAGACAAGGCCTCCAACCTGGTTTGAAGATTATGCTGTCTCCCACCGCCCTCATGAACCGCCCCCCCCATCTGACACTAGGGGGTTTTCTGCTCTAGGGATACATGATTCACATGACAGGGCAGAGAGTGAAGCCGAGCTGGACCAGTTTGCTCTACTGTCACCGTCGGAGGAGCCATTCAGACCACAATACCAGAGTACTCCTGCTTCCCCCCGTGATCAAAACCCTGAGACCACATCTGTTATCCTGGGGGCAATTAAGCAGCTGCAGGAGGATAACCAGAGACTACACCGTACAGTTCTGCAGATGCAGATGCAGCTTAGCGCCAGCGCTATCGGGCCAAACTCCCTGCAAAACCCGCCTGCTCCTCCCATATTACCTCGGGCTGCTTCGTTAAGGTACGCAGCAGGTGCTAGCCCACCACCACCGCCACCACACCGGCGGTCATCTACTAGTATACCCTCCAGTGTGGGCGACGAGGATGAGGATGATTGGCCGCCACCGCCCCCTCCCATTGAAGACGTAGCCCCCGAACCAGTGCCATTTGCAGCAGCGCACGACTACAGAGTGGGGGAGCTAACTGAGCACATGGAGAGAATGGGAAAGGGATCAGAGCAAGCACTAGCAGTCACACCTGTATACTCGATGACCAAGGCCGGCACGTACAGTGCCCCTGTAGGAGATAACCCGAACCTGACCCGGAAACCAGCTGTTTCATCACCAGGATTCAGTAATACTCCCAACCAGAAGGAACAGGTGTATCGTGGACCGAAGCCCCGTATCCCTTTCTTCTCAAAGGGGGACCCCAGAGAGTTTACCAGGCTAAAGGTAGCCTTAGACAATTTGTTACCCGCTGACTCAACCGAGCGCTTTAAATACCAAATCCTGGTAGACCATCTTAAGTTCGAGGAGGCTCTCCTGATTGCAGACTCCTATACCAACTCGAGGCAACCATACTCGGATACCATGGCGTCTCTTACTGAACATTATGGACAACCCCACCAGCTAGCCTTGAAACGCATTGCAGAACTGATGGAAGCCCCTAATATCCGCGCCAATGACATCGGCGCCTTTAAGATGTTTGCACTGCGCGTGCGGGCACTAGTGGGAATGCTCGATCAGCTTGGAGAGAGTGGCCATGTTGAACTTCAGTGTGGGTCACACGTGACAAGGTTGCTCCTTAAGCTACCACAGGATATGAGAGCTGAGTTTAAGCGATACCTGTACCCACAGCATGTCCGCATCCCCACGCTGCTCAATTTCGCGGAGTGGTTAGAATATGAGCTTATGATGCAGGAAACGGTGTTTGAAACCATCGGAGACAGCACCAGAGGGGGTAGAGACCCACAGAAAGACCAACGCAAGGAGCAAAGGGCGAAGCGGCCCACCACGATCCTCCATGGTGCAGAGCCACCAGGCAGCGGCCGCATAGAGGAGTTCCCGTCACCGTGGAGCAGCAAACCAGCGGAGCGGCAGGTGTATTGTCCATACTGCTCCAATTCTGAACACTACCTAAATCAGTGCTCCAACTTCAGTCAGCTGACCACAGAGCAGAAGAGCACCTGGGTGAAAGCTAACAAGAAGTGTTGGCGCTGTGGCCGTGCTCATCAAGTAGTCAATTGCCGACTCAAAACTACCTGCAAGCAATGTAAAGGGAAACATCTGGATGCCCTCCATGCGGTGAATGTCAAGCCTACTCCAGACAATAGCCCTGTTCCCCGGGGGAATGACGTGCTCTACCTGGATCGACGGTCAGGTTGCAGCCCAGTGTTGCTGAAGGTGAGCAAAGTGACCCTATGTAACGGGAAACAACGCATGGAAGCCTATGCTATCTTGGATGATGGCTTGGAGCGCACAATCCTGCTTCCTCAGGCAGCAAAGGCCCTACAGTTGCAGGGTGAGCCAGAAGACCTTACTCTGAGGACAGTGCATCAGGACCTGAGAGTGATCCATGGGTCATCTGTGTCATTCTCTATAGCCCCTGCTGACCAGCCACGCAAGATTTTTAAGATATCTGGAGCCTTCACTGCGGAGCAGTTAGGTTTGGCAGAGCACACCTACCCAGTGAGGATGCTGAAAAGGAAATATAAACACCTAAAGGGGTTGCCAATGACCGAGTTCAGTCAGGTCCAGCCGGTCCTTCTAATTGGTTCAGACTATCCGCATCTCATCACTCCAACAGAGCCTGTACGTCTGGGACCACCCGGGGGACCAGCTGCCGTGAAGACTCGGTTAGGCTGGGTCCTCCAGGGACCAACGAAGTACGTGCGACAGCAGCGTCAAGCCACTGAGTGTTTGCATGTGTCCCTAGCCTCCCCATCGGCAGAGTTGTTCCAACATGTACAGAGGCTCTGGCAGATGGATGTTCTGCCCTACAAAAGTGAAAGGGTAGCCTCCCGTTCCCGACAAGACCAGGAGTGTATTGACATGTTGGAGGGAAGGACTGTGCGGACTCCAGTAGATGGGATTCAGCGCTATGCCACCCCATTGCTGCGGGTGAAGAACATGCCAACACTGCAAGCGCCAAAGGAAGCGGTTCTCAGCCATCTCCGCAGTATAGAAAGACGCTTAGCTAAGGATGGTGAGCGAGCAGCAGCCTACTGTGAGGAGATGGAAAAGCTTCAGAAGGCAGGGTATGTGGTGAGAGTCCAGGAGGAAAAACTGAGGGCTGATCGTGAGTCTTGGTACATCCCTCACCATATGGTATGCCATAATGAGAAGAACCGCATTGTTTTCAATTGGTCGTTCAACTACCAGGGCACCAGTCTGAATGACCTGCTTCTTCCAGGGCCCACGCTGACCTCTAGCCTGTTAGGAGTTCTATGGCGCTTCCGGGAACATTCCATTGCTATTAGCAGTGATATTAAAGGGATGTTCCACCAGGTGCGGTTGCTGCCAGAGGATCGGGCCCTTCTCCGCTTTCTGTGGAGAGATCTACAGAGAGAGACAGTCCCGAGTGTCTACGAGTGGCAAGTCCTACCATTCGGAACCACCTGCAGCCCATGCTGTGCAACATTTGCACTACAAAAACATGTTCTTGATCACAGTGCTCCAGGGGAAGATGTGCGCGTTGCAGTGGAACGGTGTTTCTATGTGGACAACTGTCTCAGGAGCGTGGCTTCCAAGGAGGAAGCGCAGCTGCTGATACGGAAACTGCAGTCACTCTTGGCTGAGGGTGGATTTGAGCTTCGTCAGTGGGCAAGCAATGCTCCAGAGACTATTAACCACCTGCCCAAGGAGTTGAGATCAGTTAGTAGTGAGCTGTGGCTGAACGAGTCCGAGACGGACCCTCAGGAGTTGGCTTTGGGCCTCAGATGGTCTTGCCACTCAGATACCCTTGGATATAAATACCGCCCACAGGAGCGCCTTGTGCCTACCATGAGGAATATCTACCGAGTTCTGGCAAGTCTTTACGACCCCCTGGGCTTTATTATTCCCTTTACCACCAGAGCCAAGATCCTAGTCCAGAGCCTGTGGAGCAAGCCCAGAGAGTGGGATGACCCCTCACTGCCTGAAAAGGCCCTGCAAATGTGGACAGCATGGGAGGCGGAGCTAGAACACCTACCCCAGATATCCCTCCCCCGCTGCTACACCAGCCCTCAAATGAATAGGGTGACATGTACCCAAGCAGTACATATTTTTTGTGATGCATCGGAGCAAGCCTACGGATCCGTGGCATATCTTCGCACTGAAGATCAGGGTGGACAAGTCGAGGTATCCTTCCTCGCGGCAAGATCAAGAGTTGCCCCGAAGAAGCAGCAATCCATGCCGAGACTGGAACTGTGCGCGGCGTTGACCGGTGCCCAGCTAGCCCATTTGTTGCAGAAGGAGCTTACTCTCCCCCTCCATGATGTGGTGCTCTGGACAGACTCCA
Organism: Amphilophus citrinellus; assembly: GCA_013435755.1. Taxonomy (NCBI): domain Eukaryota; kingdom Metazoa; phylum Chordata; class Actinopteri; order Cichliformes; family Cichlidae; genus Amphilophus; species Amphilophus citrinellus. The sequence goes on from CM024207.1 coordinate 4,178,410, forward strand.
CAACGGTGCTTACCTGGATACAATCCGAGTCCTGCCGGTTCAAAATCTTTGTAGGCACGCGGGTAGCGGAAATACACGAGTTAACAGCAACCCACAACTGGCGTTATGTGGATTCTGCTCAGAACCCTGCTGATGACATCACACGGGGCAAAACCCTGCTCGAGATAGCCAGGAAAGGCAGGTGGAAGGAGGGACCCTCCTTCCTGCTACAACCACCAGAACACTGGCCCTCCAACCCAACTGCAGGTAGTGTAGAGGAGGATGTGGAACTACGAAAACCTGCTTTCTGTAGCTATGTAACAGCACCAACAAAGCCCACACTCCCAGATCCAAACCAGTTCTCCTCCTTCAGAGACATGGTGCAGTTCGTGGCCCTTTCTCGTCAGGGGGCGGCTGCTAGTCAGAGTAGGCTGACTGCTGAAGACTACAGGGAGACAGAGCTGGAGCTCTTACAACAGGCCCAGCAAGACAGTTTTGCTGAAGACTGCGCTCATTTATCAGCAGGGAGACCTGTGACCTCTGCTAGTCGGCTCCTAGCCCTTGCCCCTGAGTACGATCAGTTGACGAAGTTAATCAGAGTAGGAGGACGACTCCGTCATGGTGGGCAATTGGAAGCCGATGCTGTCCATCCAGTGGTCTTAGATCCAGCCCACCCGATCACCAGACTCCTCATCCATGATATGGATAGGGACCTACGGCACCCAGGTTCGGACCGTCTGCAGAGATGCGTAGGAGGTTCTGGATCCTCCATGGACGCGAGGCTATTAAGCGCCATCAGCGTTCTTGCCCGGACTGTCAAAGGTGGAGAGCTTCCCCTGTAGTACCTAAGATGGCGGACCTCCCACCATCGCGGTTGCGTTTGTACAAGCCCCCCTTCTATTCCACCGGGGTGGATTGTTTTGGGCCATTCAGTGTCAAGATTGGTCGACGCTTGGAGAAAAGATGGGGGATCCTGTTTAAGTGTCTGACAACTCGAGCTGTCCACATAGATCTCCTGGCCAGTTTGGACACTGATTCATTCCTTATGGCCCTTCGCCGTTTCATCGCCAGGAGAGGGAAACCTGCAGAATTATTGTCCGATCAAGGTACCAACTTTAAGGGTGGAGAAAGAGAACTGAGGGAGGCCTTCAAGGGATTGTGTCAGACCATGAAGGAGGAGTTATCTGCACATCAGATAAGCTTCAAGTTCAACCCTCCTAGCGCCCCTCATTTTGGTGGGATTTGGGAGCGGGAAATCAGATCGGTAAAGACAGCAATGTATGCAACAGTGCAACCGCATGCTGTTCAGGAGGAGGTGTTGCGCACCGTCTTGATCGAAGTAGAAGGGATTCTAAATTCCAAACCCCTTGGATATGTGTCCAGTGATGTGGCCGATGTGGATCCGGTGACCCCAAATGTGCTGCTGATGGGGCGGCTGGATCCCGCCCTTCCCCAAGCCGTTTATGATGAAGCAGGGCTCCTGAGCCGGAGAAGATGGAAGCATTCCCAGATCCTAGCCGACCAGTTCTGGACCCAATTCATCAGGCATTACCTCCCCTCTCTCCAACCCCGGACAAAATGGAAGAAAGACACTCCGGATTTACAGACTGAGGACGTTGTTATGGTCGTAGACCCGGCCCTGCCGCGTGCCTTGTGGCCAGTAGGCCGGGTCTCTACAGTATACCCTGGAGCTGACGGACGCATTAGGACCGCTAAAGTCGAAGTCAAGGGAAAACAGTACCACCGACCAGTAGCTCGCCTCATCCCACTTCCTGCCGTTCCGGATGTGGACCCAGACCCTTGCAGCCCTTCAGATTAGGGCAAATTTGGCAGGCCAAATTTGGGGGCGGCTGTTATGAAGGACTGATGGGTTGATTGAAACTGTGCATAGGAGCCCTCTTGTGGTCACTGGATCATGCACTCAGTGCGTGCACCCCTGATGGTTCACTCGTGCAGATAATCAGAGGGCGAGCCTGGGGATGCTGTCACTGTGAGCGGCTTGTGGCCAGAAGAGCAGAATAGCGAGCAGAAGTGGGAAGTGTATGGGAGACGTGAGCGGTGTTATATGTTAGCCTTCGGGATTATGTGTGCGTTCAGATACCCGTGAGTATATTGTTGTTGCCTGTGACTGTTATGATTATTAGTTGCGGTTAAGTGATCTGTTAACGTTAAGAGCGGCCATTATATTTCTGTGCGCATATCGAGAGACGGCGCAGCTGAGCGGCCGCGGTAGGAGCACGGCTGCATATCCTATGCAATATAATGTCGGCTAGCTGTATTATGTAGGCTGTGTGAGCATTGTAATCAGTACGGTAGTGTCGAGAGGGCGAGAGGTTATTTGTACTGAGGTGATAGGAAATGCACTGTGTGTATGATCTAATGGCTGTTACTGTGTCATATGCCGTGCACGTTAATGCACTTCCTCCTGCTAACCACGGGACCAGTTGCTGATCGCCTTGTATTAATAACTGTGAATGTTGTAGTAGTTGTAGTCCCTTGTAGTTATGTACTAGTGTAAATACTGTTAGTAGGTATATTGAAATTCTTTTGTATTTGTTTATCTTTCAGAACCACACACACACACCCACCTACACCCTACGCTCACACCTGTATCATCATGTGCTATACCAAATAAACCCCTATTGGACTGTACATCCTCTCGAGCCTTTCTAATCGAATGCACCACAGTGGCTTCTACCCAATCCTTACCAGGAGATTAAACAGCCCTCATAACAATAACATTATGTGTCGTTATCAGCTACATTAATATTGTTTAACTTTACCTGCAAATCCTGCATGTGTGTAAATAAATAAATAAAGATTATTTATATTGTGCTTTTCAAGAACAAAATAAGATATAACAATTAGAACGGCTTAAACAGATCAAACTAAATAACGCACCTACACAGGTGGGTCTTAAGTTTCTTTTTAAAGGTATCAACAGTGTCCAGAGATCTTAATTCCAATGGATACGAGTTTCACATCTCAGGAGCCAAAACTTCAAAATCAGTCTCCTTTTGTCCTTAACTATGGATGTAGTTGATCACTAGTATAGGGAGGCATCAGACCATGAAGAGCTCTGAAAGTGATCACCAAAATCTTAACTTGAACCCTAAGCTGGAAATGAAACTGATGAAACAAGGACAGAATCAGAGGTCTTGGTGAGAATAATCACTGCAGCATTTTTAAGTGATCCAGGGATGATTTATTCAAGTGAAGGAATAATGAGTTACAGTAATTGAGATGTGAGGAAATAAAAACATGTAAACCCATTTCTATTTCTTGTTGAGATACAATGTATTTAAGATGGCCAATGTTCCACAGATGATTAAAAAATGAGTTTGCACTAGACAGCCAACATGCTTATCAAACCTGAATACCTGATCAAAAGTTTTACCCAGATTTCTCACAGCTGGGAGAACTGAAGATGACATGATTTTCAATTACTCTGGAAAAAACCTGTCAGGGTCACAGAATAAGAACTTCAGGTTTTTGTGTATTTAAAGACAGATAAATGGCTGACATCCAGTTGTTTATAATATGAATGCAGTCATGAAGGACAGATAGTTTGGGGTCATTCTGGGGTTAGAAGGAGACGGACACTTGGATATTATCTGCATAACAGCGGTATCATATGTCTTCAGATTTATTCAGGATGTGTCCAAGTGAAACCATAAACAAGGAAAGCTTGATAGGCCCCTGGACTGAACCTTGGGGCACACCACAAGATAAAGTGTCAGAAGAGGACACAAAATTAGCCGAATGAACTAAAAAGTTCCTGTTAAAGAGATAAAAAAAAATCCATCCAGAGCCGAGGCAGCGATGCCCACTGAGGTTCTAAGTCTCTCAATCAGGATACCATGATCAGCTGTGCCAAAGGCAACAGAAAGATCCAATAGAACAATAAGTGAATATAAACCTGCTTCTCTGTGCATTAAAACACAATTCAAAACTCTAAGAAGAGCTGTTTCAGTAGAGTGCATGTGACGATAATCAGACCTTATGTGCAGTTAGAACCTCTGTAAGCTGGTTTGACACCACTTTTCTAAAAGTTTGGAGATAATTTTGAAATCCTCCTGAGAACACACGGCTCAATGGCACAAATGACCTTTTTGATAGTGAGGCTGGTAAAATGTCAAGTGGACAGGATGGTTTCATTTTATCAGCCAAACTGATGTGAGCAGGTTCAGTGTTAGGAAAATTTAGATAAATATTAATCTTTTATGTTTTCTATATGCATAATTTAGCTTTGATATAACATGACAGAGTGATTAACAGAAATGTATTTGTCTGCTTGTGATTAAGTGTTGAATAAGAAGTCAAGATAATAGTAGAATAAGGAGAAAACTGTATTAAGTCATCATTGTATTGAACTTTCTGTGTATAGAGGAAGTGTGCCAGAAAAGGGAAGTACACAGATGCCTCTGCAGAGTGAAGAAAGGAACAGTATCTAATGAAGACATCAGTTGTTAAAAAAATGTGACGCTTGCTTAAATTGAAGTGTTTTAATAATGACTAAAAGTAAAAAACATTTATTAACTCAGAGTTCATGATAGATAACACCTTTGTAGAGCTTCCTCATTTGTATCCTGTCTGTTGGAGTTCTTGTGTAACGTCACGTGGACATTTTCTTGTGTATAAAAGATGGCCAGTGAGACAGCCTCACTGAGCACTTCTCCTAAGCAACCTTGTTGTTGTTTACATGTAACTGCTCTGGCTTGAAAGTCTCTAATACATTACATTCAGATCATCTCTCTCCTGGTCTTTAATAAAGAAAACTAAAGTTTTTCTTATATTCGCTTACACTGAGACTGAGAGCAGACAAAGAAGAAACTAGTGAGACCACAAGTGATAACAGTTTGACTAATGCAAGAAAATTAGGTGAGAATCATGAATAATTTTCATTTTTGATTTATTTTCTTTGGTATTTATCGTGTATCAATGGTCAATCATGATTTTACTAATAAATATTAATTCAGTAAATTTATTTTGAATGCACTACTTTTTGTGTTTGACTGGGAATAGGCTGATCATCTAAATAATATTTTCCACAATAATACTCACACACTCACTGTTTATGCACACCTTAATGAGCTGCCCGTCTCCTGTCCCAATGAAGAAAACCATCCTGCCTCTCTGCCTCACTGCCAGCACAGAGGTCATGGAGCGCTGCCTGAAGAGCACCGCCTTTGGTTTCAGGATCTTTGGCTGAGAAACAAATACATCGATCATCAGATCTGATATTTTAAAGATACTTCAAGATTAGAAATTATAAGTACTTAAAATATTTAATAGAAACAGCCTGTCATCATCCAAAACTAATTAACTGCTGTTGTTCATATTGTTTATAATTATTATTAGTTATTTTTGTTTACACTTTGTTTATATGTTGTTTACATGTTGTGTACTTGTGTACTCATCTTGAACATAAATAGTCGTACAATTAAACATCAAATATGCTGAAGAAACAGAATTTACCACGTTACAATTTGACCACGTCAAAAATGTTGCCTTGTTGTCAGCAGCATTTCATCAAGTATGTGAATAATTATTATACTGATAATTAATCTTTACCAAGCCGCATTAACAGATCAAGAATGGTTTAGTTATCAGCAGCTGTTAGAGACAGTGAGATAGTGTCAGATATCACACTATATCAAAATGACTCAGCACAACTTAACACCATGAATCACCTTTTCATGAAACACCTTCCAATTTCAGAAAAGGCCAGAGAGAGTGAAGCAGCAGCAGCTCGCTCTCCAAATGATGGGACACAAGATGAACTTCAATAGAAGCACTAAAAGTTATTCCAGTTATTATTATTATACTGAGATTTATTGTTGATGTTGGACTAGCTGTGAAAAAACCAGCACATAGCACGTGTTGTATAAGCACTTTGAGCGCTCAGACTGAGTAGAAAAGCGCTATATAACAACTAGTCCATTTACCACATTTCAGCATGTTAAATTACCAAAATGATGCTGCTTCTTAATTTAAAAACATTTGTAGTCATTTATATGGTGATGGATGAACTTAATTTAGCTTTTGTTCTAATGACCCCGTGACCCTGAAAAGGATAAGCTGAAGAAAATGGATGGATGGATAGTTCTAGTGAAACACCATCAGAGACTACCTGTGTACAACCTCACAAATGTTTTTATGATAATTAAACCACCCAGATTAAATTCACAATTTTGTGTCTGACAACATCAAAGGAACCGTAACAGCAAATTACAGTTATGTCATCATAACCTCATTTAATTTAAAGCATTTTAACATGCTGCTGTAACACCAGCTCAACCAAGACCCTGTAAGTTTGGACACTGTCACAGTTATCAGTATAATTATCAGTATAATTTATTTACAATTATTATGGCTTTCAAAAAGAAGCTTTTTAGCAAAAGAATTGAACTTTAAATATTTTATTAATGAAGACCCGTAACAGAAAATTAAAGTTATGTCATCATAACCTCATTTAATTTAAAGCATTTTAACATGCTGCTGTTACACCAGCTCAACCAAGACTCTGTAATCTCTGTGATTAATAAATACCAATAAGTTTGGACACTTAAACTGTCACAATTATCAGTATAATTCATTTACAATTATTATGGCTTTCAGCAAATTGACATTAGTTTAAAAAAAAAATCCTTTTAGCCAAAGAATTGGACTTAATATATTTTATTAATGAAGACCCACCAGTGGGCGTTTACTGGGGAAGAAACTAATTTGTTAGTCCATAATTTATTAGTCTTAATTATGTTAAATTTGTATCATTTACATTATGTGGCCTCCAAGTTGTTGAACCATTACACTGTAGGTCAGAAAAGCTGATTTTTTTATTTTTCAAATAAGACATGTCTCTACTGAGGTCCTGTTCAGTTGCATTATAGTAAACAGTTTCTCAGCACAAGTGCTAGAAAGCTAAAATTACATTTTAAGCCTTTATATATGAGAATCATAAATACTTAAATAAACATTAAGAAAATGGCCCACTCTTGAGCTTGATGAGGATTGAAATGAGAGGGGATTTATAAGTGACTGTATCTGTCGCTATAGGCATCTCATTTGAATTGAGCAGTGTTTGTCAGTGACTACTGTGTAGTGCAGCAGTAACTGTGGTTTTAAAACCACAGTTACTGCTGCACTACACAGTAGTCACTGACTGCATCAAAACCATAGTTAACCATAGTGGATTTTCGTAAGGGACCAAAGAGTCTCAGCGTCATGATTTTAATTTACTATTGTTAAGTTTAATTTCTTTTAAAAAGTTTTTGTTTGATTATGTTACATTTCTATCACAAGAATTAATCAACCCTTGTGGATAGATAAGTTTACAATTTTAGTTATTTGCTCTTAAGTGTGCACGGCCTGTATGTCACTTGCGTTGCGTTGTAAACAGAATAAGGCGCAGTGGTAACAAACGGACTTTCTGAGTTACAAAACAAGAGGAATGAACCCCTCTCTTAGCTCACAAGCGGGCAAAAGTGGTATGATTGTAATAGTTTATGTTGATACATTTGATTCATATTTTGTAGACAATTTATAGTGATTCATTTCCTTTGAATATTTTTTGTCTAGTTATACGGTGTTGTAAGTCGGTACCTTGCGTGCTGAATAAACATCTGTGATGAAAAGAATGTGGACTTCTCTTTGTGACTGAGGGAGGCACAGTGACATTTAGGATTTTATTAAATGTAATTTATGAATAGGTTAGGCTACCTTAATGACACCTACAGATTACTGTACACAGCTTTCAGCTCAATTAATTATTAAAAAAGAAAAAACCCCAAATACTTGTGAGAAATGTGAATAAAGAAAAGAAGAGCCCACAGAGACTGCTCATAGGCCCCTGCTCACTTTAGACATTCAGATCTGATGATTCCAGTTTTGCTTTGATTCAGTCAAATATCATTCAGTGAAAGTTTGTTCATCAAATGCAGCAGCAGATATATCAGCACTTTAAACAATTCTGACTCCTGTATCTTCGATCAAACATTGGAAATAATATGATACTGTGTAGAAACGTACATGAGATAAAGTGTCTGTTTTGTCTTATTCACATTTCTGTTTTACTGAATACGTGTTTGGTGCTTCACAGTCAATTCGTGTTAAATTCTCATGTGGAGTAGAGGACTGTGTCAGTGCACTGAATCAGTTGATTGCATTTGATTTCTTTCTAGTTTTTGAGAACACTGTAATGGACTAACTCGCCGCCCTTTAAACTTGTTGCGTGCAATAATGTACAGATACAACAGTGGAGCCACAGGTGGAACCATTCAAAACACGTTTATAAGTTACACAGCGACCCACCGTCACTCTCGATGGCGCAGAGGTGTAGAAGTCTGGATCTTTATCGGTCCCTACGCTGGAATCAGCGCTGATGTCAAACACTATCAGCTCGGTGTTGGTGTCTCCTCCATCCACACTGAACACGCCGCTCCAAAGCACCGGCTGCTCCCCCGGGATGACCGAGGAGGCCACGAGTCTGCTGCTCTCACCGTCAGAGGTGCTGAGAGTCGCGCCCCGCAGCGACTTCAGTGCATCCGTTTTGCTTTTATCGCCTTGAAGCCAAATGAGACGGACTCTGTTTGTTTGATCTGAGAGCGCGTTGGAGAACAGATAGATGGTTGAACTGATCTGAAATCCATCAACAAACTCCACATCGCCTTTACTTTTGATCCCAGGAGTGCCTGAAGCTCCATCAGTTAGAGAAAATATCCCTCCGCCCTGTTTGTTATCTGTGTCATGAAGGTTGATAGTTTGGTGATTAATGCCGCACTTGCTGTTTTCAGGCTGCACTTTGTTTTGTTGTATCGCGGTCAGAATGTAAGTGTCAGTCTGAGTTTTCTTCTTCACATCCACCAGAAAGCTGACAGACACGCTGCTGTGGTTCAGAGGTCCCACCTGGATGTGTTCCCTGTACAGAAGGTTGGAGATATTCTTCAGGTCCAGAACCTCACAGTAACCGCAGTCATCGTCAGTCACACCGCAGCTGATCAGAGAGTCGCTCTTTGTAAAAGGCAACAATACGTTGATGCTGAAAATTGAGTTCCACGCAGCCGTCTCAGAAACCCGGTAAAACTGCGCATCTTCCGGTTGGTTCCCGGTCTTTAAGATTCCTCTCTGGGTCAGACTGTTGATCAGAGTCAGGTCGTGGCTCAGCTGGTACAGCCTCTCCTCTGTGGCGATGTAAACCGAGTTGGAGGCCACGGCGAATTGACGGATGTCTCCATCAAAGCTGTAGCCTCCACCCTGCTCCAGACACAGACCCGGTTCTCCCCAGAGGACAGAAAGCAGACCGAGCAGCAGGATCATCTTGAAGCAGCATCGATAATTCTGCCTGGGACCCCGTCATACACTGAAGGTCTGCATGGCTCTCTGCTCTCTGACAGTGTCTCTAGACTTGTGCGTAAAAGCGCAGCGCGCCTCAGCTGAAAAGAGAAGTGCTGAAAGTTGGAGGGAGGGAGCGCGCTCAGCGAAACTAAAACCTCAGATTTCAAATTCACGATTTAGCAGCATTATTATTTTCCCTCAGCTGCTTTCTCCAACTTCTGCCATGTTCTCAAAGTCTGTACAGTTTTAGTGTGACATCAGAACCTGCGGGTATTGTGCGCTGCTGAGCAAAACATAAACAGTGACAGCCCTCAGCTGCAGAGAAAGCGTTTGATAAACTTTCAATAAGTCACATGATGATATTCATCTCAGGAAGACTCAAAAGCCGCAGCGGGCCGAGTGCATTTCCGCTTCCACTGTAACAAGTGAATTGATTCCCCGTTAGTGTCCTATCGAAAATTTTGAATATTAATATTATTCGTTTGCGTGCATTCTTTATTGATCAGTATCTAAGCCTGCCTTTAAGGCAATGGGCACGTATGAACTAAGAAATAAATTCTGGTCCTCTCATATAAAAGGGTACAAGATGTATGATGTGCCGATAGGAATTTAATAAATATAGAACTCCGGTTTCCTCCCAAAGTCCAAATACATGCAATTATTGGGGTTAGGTTAATTGGCCACTCTAAATTGCCCATAGGTGTGAATGTGAGTGTGAAAGGTTGTTTGTCTCTCTGTGTCAAGCTGGTTTCCTGTTCAGGGTGTACCCTGCCTTTCGCCCTATAACAGCTGGGATAGGCTCCAGCCCTCCTGCGACCTTGAACAGGAAAAGCGGAGGAGAATGGATGGATGGATGGATGAGAATGTTGTCATTCGACGTGTTTTGGTGTAATTTCCTGATCTTTACATTACTTGCACTGAGGGTATGTGCACTGACCTCTGCAAACATGAAGGGTCCAACTTTTAAATCGCGTCCAATTTCCTCCACGTTCGAATTAGAGAACAACAAAAGCGACATAGTGTCAGCTCTGAGAAGGTCTTTTCTCAAGTTTCCTGAGAAATTATAGCTGTTTGGTTAGTTATTACTATTGAACAACATAATCACGATTTTAATGAAAAATACTCAGAGGAGCAGACTGAAAAGTCCAGAGAAGAAAATCCCCACATGCATTTGTTTAAACCATGGATTTTAAGAAGGAATAGACCTTATTTCTAAATGACATGAGTGATCAAAGATATGCTGAAACGGTGCCTCCAGACCAACTGAAAGAGTAAAGGAAATTTGTGGAATGACCCTTTTTCCTTATCACAGGGTTTTATCATCTTAGGAAAGGCAATCTGTATTAACTGTAACTGTATCTGATTTTGGAGCAACAAATAAGGAAACATCTTTGAACTCATTTGAACTTACAATCACAACAAAATTCTGTGCTGTACTTCTCAGCATAAAACAGGCAGCATTTAAAAACACAGACAGACACAATAAATAAATACATACAATAGAGAAACAGCATACACAACAGGGAAGCCATTGCAGTAATGGCTGACAGTGACGCTTCATTGAGTTCATGTCTCACACAAACATATCATTCTTCTATGTTTCCTAAAGTGGCATCTGAAGGAAGGAGTGTAAATAAGCTGCACACTAGACATACCATAAATATAACAATTTAAATAGAAATATAGCATCAAGTAGCATATTGCAGCATTAATCTACAAAACAAGGTGAAGGTGTTGAAATAACACTGCACAGGAGACAGAAATAAGACTGTATAATAGAGAAACAACAAAATCACATGCCGATGAGTTACTGGAAAAGAATGAGTGTTTTGGTCTGATGTTTTGTGTCTACAGGATCCAGATGAGGCCGTTAACAGGCGACAGTGAAGGGCACAGAAGAAGGAACTGATACATGTGCGAGGCAACATCTTGCATATTTCAGTAACTGTGTAACTGTCTAAGTCTGTGTATAAAAGTTGAACTAAGATAGAGAGCGGTGTCAGACTTGTGTGAAGCTGCACCGACTGGCTACATTAGGCAGCTCCAACAATTCTGAACTAGGGTACTCTGTAAAACTGTTTGAAATGGCTTTATTAAATTTAATAATTGGACTCCTTATTCTGTGTGTTTGTGTCATTCCTGTTTGATAAACAAACACGCAGAAACCTAAAGGCTTAAGTAGCACACACTCTTGTTATTTAAATTCCTTCACATCATGAAAGTGCATTTGTTTGGAGCACCATCATCACTGAGTTCTGCAAATTATGCTCAGCAAAGAACTGCACATCATAATCCAACAGTTTTCTCTTGAAGTGGTCAAAAACAACGTTTATATAGATGACTGTGTAAAATCTCTCTGTAGGAGGATGGAGGGTAAGTGATGAAGGATTTGACTGTTCTCTGCACTAAGAGAGGATTCAAGCTTTCCTAATGGATCAGCTCTAATGTCAGTCTGTGAAGACGGCAGAGCAAACAGACCCAGACTTGGATGCAGACCAGCTTCCAGAGAAAAGAGAGCAGTGGGACTGCAGTGCTACATTTACACTTAGAAATTCAAGTTCAGAACATTATCCCAAGAACGCTCTCAGATGTGTTCTGTCAGTTCACTCTGTGTCTCTTTGGCATTTTTGAGTCCTTGTTTGCCAAGTTGCAACTGCAAAGGCATCGTAAGATAAATCTGGATGGGATGAGGAGATTCCCCATTCTTTCTCTAAGCAGTGGACTGTGTGGCTGGATGACCTTCAATATGAGTCTGACTTCAAAGGTGAGTGCTGTGTTAAACTAACTACTGAGTTCCTGCTGAAGCACACCTCAGACATTTCTCTGATGCCATTCAAACTGGATGTGCACTGTAAACTCAGATTTTGATTTGACTTAAAAATATTGAGTTCATATTACTTAAAATTGCCTAGTATGTGAACGTTACTTGTTAATGCTGAGTAAGCTGAACTGTTTCATGTCCTTTTCTATTGTAATTGTGTTTTTAAGTCCAATCAACAACTTCTACTGAAATAAACTGAGTTTATATCACTTAAATATTTGTCATTTCGCAACATTACTTATTAATGCTGAGTAGACTGTACTTTTTAGATGGTCTAGCTTATTGTAATTATGTGTTTGAGTTCAAACAACTTAATATCATCAGGTTTTGCACCCTCTAAAAATCTAGTTGATATCAGTTTTAACAGACAGGACTAGTCAGCAGCAGCACAGTGGTGTGGTGGTTGACAGTTTTGCCTCACAGCTCGAATGACACCTGAAAGGTCTGGGTTCGATTCCACCTTGGCCTGGGCCTCTCGCTGTGTGGAGTTTGCATGTTTTCCCCATGTTTGTGTGGGTTTCCTCCTAAAGACGTGCAGTTACTGGGGTTAGGTTAATTGGTCACTTTACATTGCCCACAGGTGTGAATGGTTGGTTGTCTCTCTCTGTGTTTAGTTCCATTGGTAATGGAGTAGTTTTGGAAGAATCACAAAAGGACTATGAGGCAGATAAAGGAGCAGCACTCAGAGGGCCTGTGGTCTTTTATTTTTCCAGTGGAAGGCAGGCAGCAGTAACCTTTGCTTGCTGAGGATGAAGTAAAACTGATTTTATTTGTCAGATCAACTTTTTACCTGGTGCATGTCCCATGGTGCATCAGTGGTCTTCTGATTATGAGTCAGATTTTTGATGGACTACAGGAAGTGTAACATCAGTGACCTCCTGTTGGTCACAATATGCCTCTTTGAATGATTTTAGTGATTGTTTATTAAATATGAAAATCATTTAAAGACACCATCATGGGTTGTAGTACCATCACAATCTGAACTCACTGATTGGCCATAATGACTTTATATATATAGCACTCAGCTACCATTCTCATTCAGCACACTGTCACCAAAATCACTTCACACTTCAGGGCTCTCCTGCTGATCGTGATGAAACTTTGATTTTGTGATTTTTAAATTATGATGATTAGTTTGTTAACACAACTCCTGTGAGGTGTAAAACCTCCAAATTCATTCCAACCACCAGGGGTCACTGCTTGACCTCAGTACAGTCATTACTGTGGAAGAAGAGGTCTTTTTTTTTTTTTTTCGATTATGAAGAACCAAAGAAACTGGAAAAGGAGAGATGGATAAAAATAGAGTAATTATTAAACTTCTTTAATTAAAGCTGAAAGTCTGAACTTCAATCACATGTTGATGGTTTGTGGTGGTGCACAGAGGCAAAACAAAACTACACAAGTTGTGTCATTGTCCAAATACTGATGGACTTCACTATAAATCTATTTTACACGTGAGAAGAACATGTGATGTAAAATCTGTTAAAATATGTAAAAGACAAAATATACAACAGCTAAAAAATCTATTTGTGTCCTGATAACACAACAAGTAAAACAGTTACTTCATAAATCATAAATCCCAATGATTCTGTATAAATATAAACATATTTTAAGCTGTAACAGTACAAAAAATGAGAAAACAAAGCACAAAGAACAGAACTTCTCTTTCTAAACTAGTCCACAGTCAAAACTCTTTAAGCTGCTTCCAACATAAAATAATTTCCTCTGATTTAAACAATAAAAACACAGTAAAAGCCACATTTTAAAAAGAGAAAGAAAAATAAAACAAACGCTGCTTTCTGAAGCTTTCTAATACAGATCTTCAGACAAAGTGTGAACTTCTTCCCAGTAACACTCAGGCTGGTCAGAGGTCAGAGGTCATTCATCTCAGCAGTGAGTCCCTTCTGCCAAAAATAGATGATGACCAAGGCTGAAAGACAAACAGTAAAAACTGAGCTGAAAACTAGAACATCATCCATAAAGTGGTAGAAAAGAATCATTTAACACAAGATTATGTAATAAAACATATGTGAAAAAAAGAAAACATTTGAGTCACTTACCAGCAATAACACAGGGTATCAGCATGAAACGCACCATCTGAAGGACCGAGTGTAATAAAGAGTGAGGCTCAAGGCTTATTGACCTCTCACCAAACTTTATCTAGGAGAGAAATAAAGGAGCTTCACAGAGGGAGGTCCCACTACAGCAATGAGTCAGAGTATTTACTGCATGTATGAATGAATGAATGCTGTTAGCCACTGATACAGATTAAAAAGGACTGTTTGTGTTTATGGTGCATGGCTATTGCTTCTCCTCTAGAAAACCTTAAAATGAGAACTTTGATGTTGTTGTTTCCACAAATGAAGGAAGTTTTCTAAAAACCTCCTCACTGTATATTGTGATAATTAGTTTTTTCCTCTTACTTGTTTAGCTTGGAGTAGCACGAAAGAAAGATTTACCAATAGCTTCTGAAAGTCAGGGTTGGGCGGGCTTTGAATCTCACAGGTGAAAGAGTCAGAGTCGTTACTGGTTTCTTTGGCTTCCATGATGCACTGGTGTGTCTTATTGCCTTGAACGCCCCACACTGATAACTCTTCTATCATCATCTGCAGCTTGTCTGCCTTTTTCTGAAACAGCAGAAACAAAGGCTGACCTTTCATGAATCAGTGTCACATGTTTGAGCACGTGCGATTAAAGAAACATTACCTGTATGGTGATGCGGACATCTTCCCCTGTCCTCGTGGCTGTGAAGCTGGTAAACTCAGGGTCTGGATAGAGGGAGAGTTTTGTGGAGCAGGCCAAGGTTTGATTGGCTACTTTCAGAAACACACTGCTGCTAGAAATCTTCGGAGTGTTTTCAGCTGCAGGTGTGTCATAGGTGAGAGTCTGCAGTGAATTTAAACAAACAGAAAACACAGCATGACATGACTAAGACAGACCATAAGACAATGATGTGATTCTGATGTGGACTATTTCCTGTTTTGTGCTTCATGTAAGAAAGAGAATCTCAAGGAAAATGCCAGACATGATTCCCCAAAAACTGTCCCGTGTTCATTCATAAAAACATCTTAACATATCAATTCAACGGGATGTAGTTTGTGTCTACAGACCCACCTGAGCATTGATGTCTCTGGGAAGTCTGACATCCTGCATGGCATGGCTGTGTAAGACCCCTTCAACAAACTCCAGGTGGTGTCCTATGAGTGTGATCTTCCTCTTCCCACTTCAGGTCACAGAGCAGCATTTAGTCAGAGCAGCAAATACAAGAAGAAAGTGATCTCAGAGGGAGAACTTTCTTGCAATGACACTGTAATATGATAGTAAAGCAGTATTTCACTGGAACACATAAGAGTTCTCTACATATCAGTGTAGTCTGTGTCTGAGAGACTGATTAGTCACTTAGATGTAAATGGACTGGTTTTTTTTCCTACTCTACTTTTAGCACTTGTTGAGATACGTTGAGAAAATACGCTGTGACGTAAAGTGTGTGATGGACTGACAGACTAACAAACTTCCCCATGCTGAGACCCTGCAAAAAGCAGAGGCATAAAAAAGGCTCCTGATATAGCACTTTAACAGGAAGCAGTCTTAAAGTGACAAACTGTGGTCACAATATGTTTCTGCACCATGAATCAGACTGAAACCTGCTGAAGTCAGGGACAAAGCCTTATCAGCTCTTCTTGCCTCAAGAAGTCTCCCCTCTGAAATGATCTATAGAAGATGCTTCTTGTGTTGAACCTGTTAGCGCTGACCTCTGTCTCAAAAATAATTAAAAGTTTCCATTAAACTGAAGTCACCGTAAAACTTACTTCCTCTTTTGGTAAATATCTTATAGCAGCATGTAGCAGCATGTAATGCTGAAGTGAAGTGAAGGTTCCCAGGTTTCGTGCCATTCCCAGGGCTTCAAACTCTTTGACACTTTGTGCAACATTGGCTGGTAGAAATTCTGTATCTGAATAACTGTATTTGTTTGGAGGCTTCAGCCAAACTAAACATACCTGATCCAGCTGCTGCTTGGAATAATGTTGGAGCAGGATGGTGACGAGCGATAGGTGATTTTAGCTTCGCTGTGGCAACTCCCATCTGGGAGGAGAACACATACACTGGCCACATGTTTGATATCCGAACTGGGAATGTGGAACGTCAGAGTGGCACCAGTGTTTTTCCAAACAGGAGATCTGAGCAGTGAACACAGAGAGAAATAAAAATTCATCAATAACTAAATATCTGTTTAAACTAACAATATATGTGATTCTCAAATCCTTAAAAGTAACACAGCTTGGGCGCCCGAGTGGCTTAGTGGTGAAGCTGGCAACCATGTGCGCTGCGGTGCAGGCTCGAGCCCCGGCCTGTCACCAGCTCGCCTGCGTGTCTTCCCCCGTATCTTTCCCCCATTTCCTGTCTCTCTACTGCAAATACAAGCTGCTGTGGCCAAAAATTTAAAAACAACAACACAGCTTTACTTTCAGGTTTACACTCAGACCGTCTGTCTGAGCAACAAAGCTGAAAATTAAAAGGTTTGCCAATTTTATTTATCTAGATTTGCTAGTATGTATAAAACACAGTGAAAGCTTCAGTTTAGTAGTAAAACATAAATGTCAATTTTATTTCTGTAGCACATTTTTTTTATGTGCTATAGAATATATTGGCCAACAAAATAAGCAAGATAGATCCATAGATCAATAAAATGGAGTAAAACTTAAAAACCAACAAAAACAATAAATACAACACAATAAATATGACTAACAGCAAACTAAAGCAAAGTACGCCACAACATAAAACCTGATGGGCCTCAAACTGAACTTGAATTAACAGCCAGTCTAGGGGCTGCAACTGCAAAAGCCCGTCCCCTCTATGCTTAAACTGAGACCTCGGCTCCACTAAGAGCATGTGGCTAGATGATCTCACTGCTCTTTGGGGTTATATAGGTTGAGCAGCTTGGCTCGGTGCCATTCCATTTAAAACTTTAAAAGTAAGTAAACATATATATATATATACCTTGGGCAGAAGAAACAACTTGATCAGCTGTTTTATTGTGTCTTGTGATTTTACATATTCCCTCTGTAATGCAGAAAGGTGCAGTCATCAATATCCTTGCATCTGTCATTGGCAGTTTGTGTGGTTTTTCCTTCTGAGCTGATGCAGCTTTCTGCTTTCTTTTTAACATCCTCCTACTTCATCACTACATCATGTTTATGTACTAAAAGGGAAATAATTTTGTTGTTACTAAAACTGATTCCAAAATATATTTTTACGAGCTCATCTACATAAGACAGTTTGTTGAGGGTATCGCAGACATGGCGTGGCAGTTTTTTGACTTGAAACGACAACTTTAATCTCCACATTTTGACTTTTTTCAGCATCCAGTTTAATAGGGAAATAAATTTGGATGTCAATAGCATAACAATGAAATGGAATATTGTACTTCCTAAACATTTATCCCAAAGGTAGCTTATATAATGAAAACAAGATTAGACCCAAAACGCACCCCTGAGATACACCACAACAAATCGGGGCCGAGGAAGAGGAGCACTCCCCCAGGGCCACAGAAAAAGACCTCTCTGACAAATATGACAAAACTGTGCCTTTAACTGTCAAAGTTAAACTGTAAAATCTGTCTATAATAAGGGTGCCTGAATACTTTTCTTTTATTTGCCATTTGCCAAAGTACAGTCTCAGTAAAGTGACTCACTCTTTTGGAGTACAGTCGGTGAGCGCCCAGATCCTCACTGCAGTCACATCACTGAGGTTGCTGCCTGACAGCACTGCGTGGTTCCTCCCGTAAGAAGACACCACACTGGGAGTGATGGAGGAGATCTCTGGGATCTGACAGTAAAACACAAAAATAATCAGCTTTAATACATGACCATCTACTGCTGCTAGAACCCCTACTACAATTGAATCAGATCTCAGAGGAACAAAGTGTTTGAGGACTGAAGTTCAGACTCACAGAGAAGTTCATCCCAGACTCCAACTTTTGGCAAACGCTGTCCTGCAGGAGGAAGTAGAGGGAATAAATATGGCCGGCTTAAAGACACTGTTAGATCTGATCCAGGGCCTGTTGTGACTAATATTAACTTAGCTGAAACACGAAATAACATTTATCTATTTATTTTTCAGTTATTACATTACTTGATTGGCCCAAGAACATTTGGTTTTATTCCATCCACAACCAGCCTCGATGCACTGCTGACACCTGAAGAGAAACAAACACATATTAGTGCACCTGCAACAACTGCCAATATGGATCATGATGTTCAAGAATACAACATACAACAAAGAGACCGCTCAGTAGTAATATATCCTTCCTGACGATGATGAACAGTTTTGTTTCAACAGTGACTGAACTGATTGTTATGCAGTCTCAAGAGCATGATGGTAATGACCCACGCCTGTTCTCACACTTTGGCTCATGTGATAATGCACATGATCAATAGTGGGTCAGTGCAAAGTGTACCTGCATTTACTGTACCCTAGTGATGGGTATTTGAGGCCTGGAGGTTGCCTCAGCTCTTTGCCAGATCGTTCCACGCCACCATGGTGAAAATTGGGTCCTGGTTCCTTGTTTGTGCTGCTCTCGCCTGCCTGTTAACCCCTCTGCTCTCTGTGTTTTCCAGTAATCAGATACATGCCATAACTATATCTCTGTGTTTTTGGACCTCCGGATTTGGAAGGGAATTTCAATCAATCTTACCCATACCTGGAACTCAACAGAAAGAAAGCATCCACACACCTGCCTGCTCACTCTCCACCCTCTCTGCTGCTCTACCTGCCACTCCACGCCACCTCTCTGAGCCCAACAGTTCTTCACTTAAGTAAGATTTTCTTCTCCACAGCCAATTCCTCAAATACTTGTAGTTCCCTTTGTCCTCTTCCACAGAACTCCTGTGCACCGACCCCGCCACCCTTTACCTATTCACCTACACTTCCTTGTAAATAAAGACTTGAAGCATCTATTCTGATGTCTGAGACTGCTTTCTGGGTCCAAACCAAACATGACAAAATGTCCAGTAAAACTCTTGAGACCTGGGATCTACACAGATGGCTGATTGTACATTTCATGTTTTTCAGATCCATCTGTTAGTTATATTATTTTCAAGTAGTCTGCCCAGTGAGACTTCTTTATAATCTGACTGAACTTACAAAACAGAAGTTGGTGGTCCGCTGATGTCAGAGCAGCTGGTTAACCTCAGTTGTTCTGACAGTTCTGTCGTCCCAAGTCTAAATTTTACTGAGACATTCAGGCCTGTTAAATAAAAATAATATGACCAATGTCAGAATCTTCAGTTATGTTAGTTATATATGCTTAATCAGTTGTAAAAATATATAATAAACAGCTCAGATTTGTCAGCTGGGAAGGAATATTTAATCTGTCAGAGTCGACTCATTAATATTTCTGCATGTATTTTTTGTTTTAGTAAATGTTGCAATTCCAGTATTTTTATCCTTGGATTATTTATGAAAAGTCACTGACCATCAGGAGGAACTGTGCCATTAAGGATGCAGGTGCATTGTGGGAACTGTGGAGGAGGGTTATTCTGACTACAGATCTGACTGGAAGTTGCAGAGAAGTGACAGGTGAAGTTAGACGCTGCCTCCTGGCCCACAGTCAGGTGTGTGTGGATTATTAGTGAGATCTGAAAAAGACAGCATGTAAGTGACAAATAACTGAAAGTTACAACTGATGACATCTGTAAGTGTGTTTGTAAGCTGCACCTGTCCGTTTGTGTCCTTTTCCACTTTGTGGGAAATCATTTTGTTTTGGGAATCATCAGGAATGGACAGCCAGTCTGAATCCGTGCAGTCGCCTTCAAACGTGCAGCTAGGAAAAGAAAAATAAATCACTACCTAAACTCTAATCCCACAGAGACAGATCATCTCGTCAGTAGTTTCACTGGATACTGTGGCTCCTCTGAAAAGGAAAGCCTCAAATCAGAAGTGCCTGACTCCGTGGTATAATTCACAAATGAGCAACTTAAAGCAGATAACCTGTAAGCTGGAGAGGAAATTGCATCTCACTAATTTAGTAGATGCTCATTTAGCCTGGAAAAAGAATTTGTTGCCTTATAAAAAAAAAGCCCTCCATAAAGTTAGGACATCTTACTACTCATCATTAATTGAAGAAAATAAGAACAACCCCAGGTTTGTTTTCAGCACTGTAGCCAGGCTGACAAAGAGTCAGAGCTCTGCAGAGCCGAGTATTCCTTTCACTTTAACTAGCAGTGACTTCATGGATTTCTTTACAAACCAAATTTCGACCATTAGAGAAAAAACTATTCAAAACCATCTCAAAGATTTATCTTCATGATCAGCTGCTTTCAACACTGCTGATATTTGTTTAGACTCTCTCTCCAATTGATTTTTGGAAGTTAGCTTCATATCATGGTCCAGGGTCCCTGGGTGTTTTGTTTTTGCTTTGTTTGTCTGTTCTGGGTTTCTTTTGTTGTGGGGTTTGGTTATGTTTGGATTTTTCTAGTTGTGTTCTGTGTCAAGTCTGCGTCTTTGTTCCCTTGTTTCACTTCCTGTCTTATTTTGGTAGTGTCTGATTTCTTGTGCAGTGTGTTTAGTTTTGCATCCCCTTGTCTCGTCATCGTCGTGTTCAGCTGTGTTCCCATCTGTTGGCCATTCCCTCACTATCCCTCTGTGTATATATTGTCTGTGTCCTTGTTAGTTCTTTGTCAGGTCATTGTCAATGCTTACTCGTGTGTGCGCGCGCGTGCCTTATGTCAAGTCAAGTCCAGTCAAGTTAAGTCACGTTTTGTTTCAAGTTTAAGTTTGTGCTGCTGTCTCCAAGATATCGCCAAGTGCTTGCTCATATGGGGTCGTTTTGACTGTTGGGTTTTCTCTGTAATAATTGTAACTGTAATAATTTACTTACACCATAATGCACCTTAAGGAGACTGTTTGTTTTGGTGCTATAAAAATAAAATTGAATTAATTTGAATGATCACCAAGTTTAGAATAGCTTGAATATGTCAGCTGCAGATGGCGTTTCTCTGACCTTTTTTTGGAGCCGCACCACCCACAGTATGGATCCTGTGCAGACCAACACTCCTGCACGTTTGTGTATGTGCTGCACTTTGACACAGGAACTCGCTTCATCTAGAACAACAAAAACATTCAGAAACACTTTAACATGCAGCTCAGGTACATGTGACATTAAGATAATACATAAATAACACAAGTACCTGGTTTCTAAATGGCACATACACATGTTTATGATCCACTGGATCCAGATGCAGTTTGGGAAACACTTTGCAGTCGTTGTTGGTCCCGTAGAGCACCGTGGGACAGGAAGAGTGATAGTTCCTGTCCACAGCAAGCTGACGACAATGATAAGAATTTAAGTTTTTTCTTTTTGATGCACATTTCATTTTCTCCTTTTTCTCTGGCCACTCGTTGCCAAAACTAAGGCTGCAGAGTAAAGTCTTGATGGTTTTCTTCATTGTGGAGATGCTATTTTGTCCACTCATAAAAACTCACACTAGGACAGAAAAAAGTATGTTGAAAACACTGCTGGTGTTTTTGGTAACTTGCACTGTGTTCCCTCATTTCATCAGTCAACAATTTGGAGCATGTGATGCAACTGTGTTTGTGCTGCTCGTGGTAAATGTCATGGCAGCATCAGCTTTGTGTCCCTCTAAAAGTATGTTTAGGAATCTTTACATTAAAAATTCCATAACATATGTTTCACTTTTTCCCTTTTCAGCCTAAGGAGAGGCAGACTAAATAAAGGAAGGCAAGAAGCTGATGACCAGTGTTGGTTGCAGCAGATGGCTGCGACTGATGGCAGTAAAAAGATTAGAATCTGTGGTTACACGGCCCAGCACAAATTACTCCAGCACTTCCAAAATCAGAATCCTGGTGCCCCACCTGGTTTGGGTGCACCCATTTTAAGTACCTTTCCCCACAATAATCGATGCATTTCATCGTTTATACACACCTTGATGATCTGCCCGTCTCCTGTCCCAATGAAGAAAACCATCCAGGCTCTCTGCCTCACTGCCAGAACAGAGGTCATGGAGCTCGACCTGAGGAGCACCGCCTTTGGTTTCAGGCTCTTTGGCTGAGAAACAAATAAACTGATTATCAGATCTTTTATTTTTAGATATCTCAAGATTAGAACTTGTAAGTGTTCAGGATAATTAATATAGAAACAGCCTATCATCACTCCAAACCTAATTAACTGCTGTTGGTGGTCATCAAGCATACGTAAGTTCTTCTTGTTTCTAAGTTATGAAACCAAACATCACATTTTAAAATTTTTATTTACACATTATGATTCAAGGTAATAAAATTAAACATATCAAATAATGCTGAACAAACAGAATTTACTATGTTGCAGTTTGCACTTCAAAAATGTGCTAGTTCATGTGAGTTATGCTGATTCGTGCCTTGTTGACAGCTGGCAGCATTTCATTAAGTATGCTGATAACTGTTTTACTGATAATGAATTTTTATCAAGTCATTTGAGAGCTCAGTGACCATAACTGTCACCACTGCACCAACTCTACAAGTGAATAATAAACTGTCCTCTCACCAGGAGCAGAGCAGTGTGGGGAAAAGTGGGAATGGCAGCCCTCACGCTTCTCCGTTTAGCAATCTGATGGATGAGTCTGGGATTGGTAGTTGCCAGGAGAATGATACTTGTCTGACTGCACGGTGCCAAGTGTAAAGTTTGATGGAGGGGGGATTATGGTGTGGGGGTGTTCTTCAGGAGCTGGGCTCAGTCCCTTAGTTCCAGTGAAAGGAACTCTTAATGCTTCAGCATACCAAGACATTTTGGACAATTTGATGCTCCCAACTTTGTGGGAACAGTTTGTTCCAACATGACTGCACACCAGTGCACAAAGCAGCTCCATGAAGACATGGATGAGTGAGTTTGGTGTGGAAGAACTTGACTGGCCTGCACAGAGTCCTGACCTCAGCCTGATAGAACACCTTTGGGATGAATTATAGCAGAGACTGTGAGCCAGGCCTTCTGGACGAACATCAGTGCCTGACCTCACAAATGTGCTTCTGGAAGAATGGTCAAAAAATTCCCATAAACACTCCTAAACCTTGTGGAAAGCCTTCCCAGAAGAGCTGAAGCTGTTAAAGCTGCAATATCTACACTGTTGAATCTACTTAAACAAACCAAGGTAACTCATTGCCTTAAATGGAGCCTGTACCAGCTGCCAGAAGGTGAGAGGCAGGGTACACCCCATACAGGTTGCCAGCCTGTACCCTGAGAGAGGCAGACAACCATTCACACCTGGGCAACTCAGAGTGACCAATTAACCTAACAACAGTAACTGCATGTTTTTGGACTGTGGGAGGAAACCCGTGCAAACACAGGGAGAAAATGCAAGAGGCCCAGGCGGAATTGAACCCAGATTATTAGATAGTTATTCCAGCTGTGAGGCAACAGTGCTAACCATCATGCCACCGTTCTGCCTATACCAAAAATATTTTTTACAGTGTTGAACTGTGTCTGTTTAAATTTGGTAACTAAACAAACATGATAAAACTCAGCCCTGCTGAACACTGGTACATTAACATTTACAAATAACATTTGTCCATGGAACAATAAAAAACTGTACAAGTAGAGAACCAGAGGGTGAACAAAAAACAAACAAAAAGACCAAATATCTACTCTTTCAAACTCCACACAGCAAGAGGCTGGGGCCAAGGTGGAATCAAACCCAGACCTTTAAGGTGTCATTTTAGCTGTGACGCATAACTGTTAACCACCACACCACCGTGCTGCTGCTCACTAACCCTGTCTGTTAAAACTGATATCAACTAGATTTTTAGCAGGTGCAAAACCTGATGACATCAAGTTTTTTCGAACTCAAACACATAATTCCAATAAGGTAGACCATCTAAAAAGTACAGTCTACTCAGCATTAATAAGTAATGTTGCAAAATGACAGATATTTAAGTGATATAAACTCAGTTTATTTCAGTAGAAGCTGATGATTGGACTTAAAAACACAATTACAATAGAAAAGGACATGAAACAGTTCAGCTTACTGAGCATTAAGAAGTAATGTTCAGATACTGGGCAATTTTAAGTAATATGAACTCAATATTTTTAAGTCGAATCAAAATCTGGGTTTACAGTGTATAGGCTTTATAGTTATGCTGCTATAGACCTAGGCTGCTGGGGGGGTTCCCATAATGCACTGTTTCTTTTCATTCACCTTATTTACTTTGCTTATACTCCACTCTGCATTTAATCATTAATTGTTATTAATCTCTGGCTCTCTTCCACAGCATGTCTTTTTTCTCCCCCTCAGCTCAAACAGTCACAGCAGATGACTGCCCCTCCCTGAGCCTGGTTCTGCTGGAGGTTTCTTCCTGTTAAAGCGGAGTTTTTCCTTCCCACTGTCACCAAGTGCTGCTCGTAGGGGGTCGTTTTAACTGTTGGGTTTTCTCTGTATTATTGTAGGGTCTTTACCCACAATACAAAGCGCCTTGAGGCGACTGTTATAAATAAAATCGCTATATAAATAAAATTGAATTGAATTGAAATATCAAAGCTTATGGGTTAAGAACGGGATGTCACTCAAGTTCATATGCGTGTATAGGCAGACTTTTGGCTGTAGACCTACTGTATGTATCAGCAGCTGCAATAATGTACAGATACAACAGTGGAGCCACAGGTGGAACCATTCAAAACACGTTTATAAGTTACACAGCGACCCACCGTCACTCTCGATGGTGCAGAGGTGTAGAAGTCTGGATCTTTATCGGTCTCTCTGCTGGAATCAGCGCTGATGTCAAACACTATCAGCTCGGTGTTGGTGTCTCCTCCATCCACACTGAACACGCCGCTCCAAAGCACCGGCTGCTCCCCCGGGATGACCGAGGAGGCCACGAGTCTGCTGCTCTCACCGTCAGAGGTGCTGAGAGTCGCGCCCCGCAGCGACTTCAGTGCATCCGTTTTGCTTTTATCGCCTTGAAGCCAAATGAGACGGACTCTGTTTGTTTGATCTGAGAGCGCGTTGGAGAACAGATAGATGGTTGAATTGATCTGAAATCCATCAACAAACTCCACATCGCCTTTACTTTTGATCCCAGGAGTGCCTGAAGCTCCATCAGTTAGAGAAAATATCCCTCCGCCCTGTTTGTCATCCGTATTCTGAAAGTTGATAGTCTGGGGAGGAATACCGCACTTGCTGTTTTCAGGCTGCTCTTTGTTTTGTTGTATCGCGGTCAGAATGTAAGTGTCAGTCTGAGTTTTCTTCTTCACATCCACCAGAAAGCTGACAGACGCGCTGCTGCGCTTCAGAGGTCCCACCTGGATGTGTTCCCTGTACAGAAGGTTGGAGATGTTCTTCAGGTCCAGAACCTCACAGTAACCGCAGTCATTGTCAGTCACACCGCAGCTGATCAGAGAGTCGCTCTTTGTAAAAGGCAACAATACGTTGATGCTGAAAGTTGAGTTCCACGCAGCCGTCTCAGAAACCCGGTAAAACTGCGCATCATCCGGTTGGTTCCCGGTCTTTAAGATTCCTCTCTGGGTCAGACTGTTGATCAGAGTCAGGTCGTGGCTCAGCTGGTACAGCCTCTCCTCTGTGGCGATGTAAACCGAGTTGGAGGCCACGGCGAATTGACGGATGTCTCCATCAAAGCTGTAGCGTCCACCCTGCTCCAGACACAGACCCGGTTCTCCCCAGAGGACAGAAAGCAGACCGAGCAGCAGGATCATCTTGAAGCAGCAGCGATAATTCTGCCTGGGACCCCGTTATATACTGAAGGCATGGCTCTCTGCCAGAGAGAAGGAGCGCGCACAGCCACACCAAAAACTCGGATTTTAAATTCACAATTTATCAGCATTATTATTTCAGCTGATTTCTCCAACTTCTGCCATGTTCTCAAAGTCTTTACAGTTTTAGTGTGAAAACAGAACCTGCGGATATTGTGCGCTGCAGAGCAAAATTAAAACAGTGACAGCCCTCAGCTGCAGAGAAAGCGTTTGATAAATTTCAATAAGTCACATGATGATATTGAAGAAGGCTCAAAAGCCGCAGAGGGCCGAGTGCATTTCCGCTGCCACTGTAACACAAGTGAAAGGATTCCCCGTTAGTGTCCTATCGAAAATTTGAAATATTATCTGCTCATAATTATGTATGTGCTTCTATACACATGCAGCATTTAATAACTCAGTGGTCCGCGCAGTTATCTTCTTTAAAATAATGTATTTATTAATATCTGTCAGTAAACATCAAAGCCTTTCTTCTTCACCCAACAAATCGCAGATTAGACTCCAACTGGACACACGAGTGTTCAGTGTTAGAGTAAGATTTCACTTCAGACAATGGTAACGTATAAAATAAGAAACCGATTCTGATCCTCTCATATCAAAGGGTACACACTTATGATAAGCCGATGCGACTTCAATAAAGACAGAATGTTTTCATATGATGTGTTTTCCTGTAATTTGATGAGTTTTTTTTTTTTTTACATGACTTGCGCTGAGAGCATGCGCACTGAAACATGAAGGTCCAACTTTTAAAACTCATACAATTTCCTGCAGGTTCGAACTGGAGATCAATAAAGGCGACATCTAGTGTCAGCTGTGGGAAGGTGTTTTCTCAGGTTTCTGCCATACGTTCAGTTATCACTGACTAAACAGATGAATGCAAAATATGAAAATATAAATTTTTCCTACTCTGACCGTGACCAGCAGACTGAGTGCAGCAGCTTATAGCAAGCTCAGTGACACCCAGTACATCTCAGTGATAAGATTTTTCATTTAATCTGATATGTGATGTTAGTATGTGATGTACTCTGAACAAAGTGCCCACTGTATTTTCATTGTGCATGGACGCAAGTGATTATTTTAGCATTTACCATACATGTAGGATTGGCTAAGTAAAGTTAGAAGTACTAAATTAGTTAGAAGACCAGTGACACTTCTTTCCAAATCTGTCAATGGAGACAATGAAGTGCTACATTATTTCAATCAAAATTAATCATCCTCTGAGATTGTGAGATGTGTGTGCAGCTATGATGTACAGAAAGCAAGAGAGAAACTAAATAAATATTGAGTAACTGCACTCACATGGAGTGTAAGAACGATTAAGTCTGTTATTACCTCTGCCAAGGATGGTTATGGGTTTGAACGGATTCTGATAAAACTGTCGTGGTGTAGTGTGGGGCCATTAAAATGTGCCTTACATCCTTCAAGGTCTTCAAGGTCAGCTTAATGATTTATTGGTCGAAAATTGACAAAAAAGTCTCATAACTTGGAAACGATGATTCTTACAAGTGTGGTGTGTATGTCAACATATAGAAAGTATAAAGATTTTAAATATGTCACATTTGTGTGTATTGACAATGTATACGCATTTAGGAAACAATATATGAGGATCCTAAATATCACGTTATAGTTTGCATCTTGAGATCATCGCTCATTTGACCTCTGACCTCACTGTTATATTTCTTTCAAATTGACCCCAAAATGTGTTATATATTGTCAAAAGAAAGAGAACAAATCCACATGAATAAAAAATAAATTAAAAAAATTTTTCATAATTATGTCAAATATGTTAAAATGGGTTTCAATAACGCAGATGACAGTTTGCATTAATTTTTACTGCACTACAAATGTCTTAAAGGATGTTTAAAAAGAACAAAGAAAGCAAAATGAATCTATACAAAATACACAAATAAACAAAGTACATATGGAGGCATGCCATGTCTACCCTCCTGAGACACCGAAGAAAAATGCTTTGATATTTAGATTTTTTTCTTTTTTTTTTTTTAGATGAGATTAACTATTGTGGTTCAACGAAACATATTGTATCTTTTTTTTGTTATTTATTTTGTTCTTCTGTCCCTTGAAGTCAACATCAGCTCTTGTTTGATCAGAGAATGATGTAATGCACTGATATTAGTTCCATTTTTGTGTGGATTTCTGCTAAAAATATTTTTCTTCCATTAATATTTAAACAGCTGATGGAAACGCATCACATTACAATTTTAAAAAATAACTTCTTAGTCTAGGTTTTTTTTTTTCTTTTAAACTCCATTCTGCACACCTAATGCTCACCTAAACCTGGATTGTTAGGTCATGTCAGAACTGACACTAACAGTGATCATGGCTGGTGTGACAGAGGACTGAGTGAGGCAGACAGGATTTTACTCACCCAAAACCCCCGGTGGAAATGACCCACGTCTTTTTGCACTGCTTGCTTCATGTGATGATACACATGATCAATAGTGGCCCCACCGGGGTTTAAATAGCTGCGACTCTCCACCTTTTGGTTTTAGAACTGAAGAAACCTTTTGGATAGCAGGTGAAACGTCTTTGAAAAATTTAAAGAAGTGCAGTCACCTTTTTTCAAGCTCTTGAGACTATCATGACCTGGATGACTGAAATCTACACAGACGAGATGAGGAAAAGTTGCTTTGCTTGATCATGCACCAGAACCACAGGTTGTTAATTCTAAACAAATACTGAAAATATAAACTGATGAAGGGCAAACCAAACTTACCACCAAAATTGTTTAAAGAAAACAATCTTTACACCAAGAAGAAGTGGAAACAAAGATATACAATACATAACTGAACTCTTGAGCACTGACCTATGATGCAGGAGGGACAAAAGTAGACAAGACCACAAAAATGGCTTCTTACTGGAAACAGTGTTTTCTTTCAGTCTGTTTCCATCTTTTTCTTTGTCTTGTAGGTTCATAACAAAGAAGAAGAAGAGCTTAAGTATGTTGTCACCAAAATCCCTATACACATCATTGCTCTCCTGCTGATCATAATACAGCTCTTAGTTTGGAGGAAAAAGGTTCTTTTCCACTAAAGACAAACAATAAGAGTGTTAAATAAAAAAATACATAAATAAACATATATATATATATATATATATATATATATATATATATATATATATATATATATATATATATATATATATATATACTCAATGTGTTGGTAGAATTCTTCCTTTGTTGTGACAATTCTTAGAATTCTTAGAAGCACACACACACACACATATATATATATATATATATATATGTGTGTGTGTGTGTGTGTTATATATATATATATATACTCAATGTGTTGGTAGAATTCTTCCTTTGTTGTGACAATTCTTAGAATTCTTAGAAGCACACACACACACACACACACACACACACACACATATATATATATATATATATATATATATATATATATATATATATATATATATATATATATATATATATATATATATATATATATATACTCAATGTGTTGGTAGAATTCTTCCTTTGTTGTGACAATTCTTAGAATTCTTAGAAGCACACACACACACACACACACACACACACACACACACATATATATATATATATATATATATATATATATATATATATATATATATATATATATACATTATTAAAAAAATTAATAAAATTGTGGTTCAGGCTTTAAAATACAAAAGGCACTGGATCAAAATCACTTACCGACAATAACACAGGGTATCAGCAGGAGACGCACTATCTGAAGGACCTGGTGTAATAAAGACCAGGACTCTAGCCTTACTGTCCTGTCACCATACTTTATCTAGGAGATAAATAATGGAACAGTTACTGTATATTACACAGTAATAAGTTGGTTAAGGTGGAGTTTGCGTGGGTTTCTCCAGCTTCCTCCCACAGTCCAAAGACATGCATGTTAGGTTCATTAGTGAGTCTAAATCAGCCATGGGTATGAAGTAGATAAAGAGTTTGACGTGTCTAGAATAAACCACCTGTATGGTTAAAAATATGGCTTGTAGTCTAAAGCACTTTGAGTGGTCAGTAAGACCATCAGAATATACAAAGATTACATTATATTACATTATTTTATAGCAATAATTTTAAATCATACCTGAAAGCAATACTTTTAGTATTAGCACAGTACTGCGCTCCTGAGGATGCTGTATGGTAACAACAGTTGCATTTGTTTCTGTCTCTGTAAGTCTGGCCATGAAAGAAAGATTTACCAATAACAGCTGAAATTCAGGATTGGGCGGGTTTTTAATTTCACAGATGAAAAAGTCGGTCTCATTCGTGGGTTCTTTGGATTTCATGATGCAGTGATATTCCTTATTGTCTTGAACGCCCCACACGGATAACTCTCCTGTTGTCATCTCCAGGTTGTCTGCCTTTTTCTGAAAGGACATCAAAACAAAGAATGACCTTTTATGAACTGATGTCACATGTTTGAAGGTGTACAATTTAAAAAAACAAAACAAAACAAAAAAACACTACCTGTATAATGACGAGGACGTCATATCCTGTCCTTGTTGCTGTGAAGCTGGTAAACTCAGGGTCTGGATGGTAGGAGAGTTTTATGGAGCAGGCCAAGGTTTGATTGGCTACTTTCAACATCACAGCGCTGCCACAAATCCTCGGAGTGTTTTCAGCTGCAGGTGTGTCATAGGTGAGAGTCTGCAGTGAATTTAAATATGTGCTGTTATAGGATCTGTGTAAGGCTAGCATGACATGATGATGGTGGTAATGTGATAAATGGTAAATGGACTAGTTCTTATATGGCTCTTTTCTACTCTACTTTGAGCATTCAAAGAACTTTATACAACATGTTTGCATCACACACATTCATATGAGCACTTTTTTCTACATCCAAGTGCTTTCTATCTAACATTGGTGCACACATTCACACTCTGATGAACACATCAGGAGCGACTCAGGGTTCAATAACTTGAATAATTAGAGATTTTCGAATTAAATTTTACTCAGCATCCCAACATTATAGTTAATAGGTTTGTATTATGACACGACTCAGCACCATCTGGTATAATACAGGAAAACAGGAGTATAATACAGGAGTACAGGCTAACATAGCACAGAGAGATATGAAGGTGATGTCACAGGCAGTAACATAAACAGGACACTAGAGGTCCCATGGACTTCCTAGACGCCCACCTGATTGCTGTTTCTGAGAAGTTTGATGTCCTGCATGGTGTGACTGTGGAAAACCTCCTCAACAAACTCCAGGTGAGACCCCATGAGCATGATCCTCCTCTTCCCACTGGAGGACACAGAGCAGCATTTAGTCATAGCAGATGAAATGTAAGACATATTTGAGCCATCCATCCATTTTCTTAAATGCTTATTCATGTTGGATGGGGAGTGGAGCCAGAGCAGAGCCAGATCAGGTTTATGCCCTGCTTTATGTGAATGATACATCAATCACACAAAACAAAAATAAAAACAAACAAACAAACAAAAAATTCATAAATATATTCACAGACTGACACCTTGGTATTACTTGTTGTTGATTAGTGTCCTTTTTTCTGTAATGAAACATAACCACAGCATTTTAACTAAAAGACTGCGTTACTCACATAGTGATGGGATATTTTTCTATCCTCAATCTATCCTAGTGGCAGGTGGAACGATTTACTGTTTTAGAGGTGGAAGTATGCGCTGGAGAGAAGAGGAATGAACGTCAGTGGAAGCAAGACAGACTACATGAGTGTGATTGAGAGGGAGGCAGGTGTAATAGTGAAGCTGCCAGAAGTAGAAGTAGTAAAGGTAGATGACTTTAAATCCCTGGGGTCAACAACTATGGTATGGCCTGGGGGTCAGTTAGCAGCAGTGTATAAAGGGGTGTCAGTTAATTTCAAAGGCTGCTCGTGCACATGTGCCACCTGTGGTCAACAGTGTCTTTATTTTGTTTTGCTATCTTCATTGTTAAGTGCATTGTTATTGTTGGTCAAGCCTTCTGCTTTAATCCAGCTGCTATTGGCCATTCAGCTTAACTTGTTAGTCCTAATCCTTAATATTTCTCCTTTGTTTAGTATCAAACTGTCACATGTGGAGGAATTAAAAATGCTAAAGCTGATCGCCGAAGAAGCTACAAAAAAATTCAGTGGCACACATACTGCACTGTCCTCTGTGAGCGTGAACAAAACAGTCCATCACAAGAAGCATCTTCTGCACCTCGTGTCAGTGAAGAGGCTTATTGAGGAAAGAAGGGCTGATAGTAAATGTGGTCTCATTTATAGACATTCAAAACCACCTAAATGGTCTCATTTATTTACAACTACTTGTTCCATTATAACAACTGATTGGATAAATTTTCAGTGATTTCTGTAGATTTTGCTGAGACTTTTTTGAAGTTTAGTATCATTTGGTGAGGAAAGAGAGACTCTTCCTTTCAGCTCTATTAATAAGTGCTACAGTACTGTATAGATACTGAAAAATTCAAAGAAAGGTTTCCTCCAGCTGTGATTAATATATCATATACATGTTCTCATATTGCTGGAAATTCTGTGTCTGAATACAAGTTACTGATGGGAGGCTGGAGGAAAACTAAGCATACCTGATCCAGCTGCTGCTTGGAACAATGTTGGTGCAGGATGGTGATGAGTGGTAGGTGATCTTAGCTTTTCCATGACAACTACCATCTGGGAGGAGAACACATACATTGACCACACCTTTGATATCTGTACTGGGAATGTGGAACGTCAGACCGGCACCATCGTTGTTCCAAACAGGAGCTCTGACCAGAACACACAGAGAGAGAAACCGTCACTAACATCATCAAAATATGCAGAAAACCAGAAATCAGAAAAAAGCTGACCAGCAGCAAAATATTGATCAGCATTAAAAAATAAGAGTTTTCCTAAGCTTAAAAAATCTGACTGATGAATCTACTCTGATAATAAAGCTTACAGCGAAAGTTGAGATAATTCTAAACAACCACTCAAAACAGACCTACAGAGATTTCTCAGATGCTGACGACAGGGAACGTCTTCAAACGCTACAGCAGAAGGAAGCAGAGCTTAAGTTTCAGTTTTGCAGTGAGGGAATAATTATTTGATCTACTTAATTTGTAAGTTTGCTCACTTACAAAGAAATGAATTTTTTATGGTCATTTCATTTTATTGGAGAAAGACAGAATATCAACCTAAAATCCTGAATAAACACATTAAATAAAAGTTACAGATTCATCTGCATGTGAAATAAGCATTTGATCCCCAAGCAAAACAGGAACTTGGTGGAGAAACTCTTGTTGGTGAGCACAGCAGTGAGATGTTTCTTGTAGTTAGTCACCAGACTGGTGGTCTTCCTGCAACAGTACCAGTGAAATTAGCATAACAACCACATGTTGGCTGTGAAAATGCCCCCTGGTCCCCCCCTCCCCCATGGCCGTTCGATCTTAGCTCATTTTGGGGTTCCCCCACCTTGACTGACTGAGTGTAATCCATGTGCCACTTGGGCAAATATATTACTTATTCCACTCAGTGACATGCAAATTAATCTGTAACTTTTGTGTAATGTGTTTTTTTTCTGGATTTTTGGTTGATATCTGGTCACTCTCCATTAAAATGAAACTACCACAAAATTGAGACAGTTTATTTATTCACTAGAGTTGAAAATTCAACAGGGTATCAAATACTGATTTCCCCATTGTATGCTCACCAGGTAGTTTAATACATTTTAGTGCTACTAAATGGTGAGCTGTCAAAGTTTAATAATAATAATAATAATAATAATAATAATAATAATAATAATAATAATAATAATAATAATAATAATAATAATATATTTCCATGGAATAGTTTCTAGACTCACACTTTTGGAGTACAGTCAGTGTGCGCCTGGAGCCTCACTCCAGTCACGTCACTGAGGTTACGACCTGACAACACTGCGTGGTTTCTGCCGTAGAAAGACACCACACTGGGACTGATGGAGGAGATCTCTGGCCTCTGACAGCAAAACACAGAAACAATCAGCTTAAAAACATTATGCTGTGCTGACATCATAACCTGTACTGAATGCAGGTGAAGCGTCAGAAGAACAATAAGGATCAGACTCACAGAGAAGTTCTTCCCAAAATCCAGTTTTTGACAAATGCTGTCCTGCAGGAGGGAAGAACTCAGCTCTTAGATTGCAGCACTGTGCAGATACAATTAGAGCTGATCTCAGACCTGTTTGTAGCTTATGTTAGCTTAGTTCAAAAACAGATAATTTGTGTACTTCAATTTTATAAATCAAACAAACATTGCATAAAGCACTGCAACACTGAAGGAATACAAACTCTGTGAATCAACATGCGTCAGGTTTCCTCATCTGCCATGAAGTACACGTGCCTTGTTCTTTTTAACAGGTAATAAATATCTGAATTTTAAGGTGGAGGTTAAAGTATCATCTGCAAAGTTTCAATTTTTAAAAATAAAGCAATATTGTTTGATTAATGTAGCATATAGGAAATGTACAACAGGTATGAAATATGAAAAACCTCTTGTTATAGAACTCAATAAAAATGCTAATTATTACATCCATCTCTCCTTGATTAGCCCAGGAGCTGCTGTTGGTGTTGTTCCATCCACAGCCAGCTGTGATACACTGATGACACCTGAAGAGAAAACAATCATATTTTATTGTTGAGCTCAACACCAAAATAAAAGGTGTGAACACAAAGACGGAGATTGGGAAAATTAAAAATGGGTATAGTTTTTTTTTTGTAGATGGAGTTATTGAATATGGATCACAGTGTGTTAAAATACAACATACAACAAAGAGACCACTCATTAGTAATATCTATCCATCCTGCAAAAACACATAGTTTCAGCCATTCATGAACAAATTATTAGATTTTCACGTTTTTGTTCAGGAGGAAGTTTTTTTGTTTTTTGTTTAATAACTGGGATGTGATCATTTCATCACCATTGGACAAATTATGTATTTCAGCTCTGTTGTTTATATTAGATATGCTGTAGTTTGTTCACAGAATGAGTCTCTGACTTCTTCATAATATTGATGAACTTACAAGACGGGATTTGGCGATCCACTGATGTCAGAGTAGTTGGTTAACCTCAGCTGTTCTGACACTTCCATCACCCCAATTTTAATTTTTACTGTGACATTCAGGCCTGTTCAGTGATTAAATAATATGATGTTAGAGCCTTGGTTAATTTAGATACATATTTTTAATGAGCTGTAACAGTTTATAATAAGAGCAATTTCAACTGATAAAGAATATTTAATCTGCCAGAGTCGACAGATTAAATATTAATATTTCCGCATGCATTTTGCTGTTTTCAGCAAATGTTGCAAATGAATAAGCAGGTCTGACTTCAAAATATTTCATTTCATTATGAAAAGTCACTGACCATCAGGAGGAACTGTGCCATTAAGGATGCGGGTGCATTGTGGGAACTGTGGAGGAGGGTTATTCCGACTGCAAAGCTCTCTGGAAGTTGCAGAGAAGTGACAGCTGAAGTTAGACGCTGCCTCCTGGCCCACAGTCAGGTGTGTGTGGATTTTTAGTGAGATCTGAAAAAGACAGCATGTAAGTGACAAATAACTGAAAGCTACAGCTGATGACATCTGTAAGTGTGTTTGTAAGCTGCACCTGTCCGTTTGTGTCCTTTTCCACTTTGTGGGAAATCATTTTGTGTTGGGAATCATCAGGAATGGACAGCCAGTCTGAATCCGTGCAGTCACCTTCAAGCATGCAGCTAGGAAAAGAAAAATTCATGATCACCAAGTTCAGAACTGTTTGAATACGTCAGCTGCAGATGTGGTTTCTCTGACCTTCTTTTAGAGCCGCACCACCCACAGTATGGATCCTGTGCAGACCAACACTCCTGCACGTTTGTGTATGTGCTGCACTTTGACACAGGAACTCGCTTCATCTAGAACAACAAAAACATTCAGAAACACTTTAACATGCAGCTCAGGTACATGTGACATTAAGATAATAAGTAAATAACACAAGTACCTGGTTTCTAAATGGCACATACACATGTTTATGATCCACTGGATCCAGATGCAGTTTGGGAAACACTTTGCGGTCGTCGTCGGTCCTGTAGAGCACCGTGGGACAGGCAGCCTGATAGTTCCTGTCCACAGCAAGCTGACAACAACAAGGACATTTTGTCATGTTTCTGAGAGAATGCACTACTGTGTTGGTAAATATTTAATAGTTGGATTAAAACTAGTGAATTAATAAACAGTTTGTCTATTTACAAACTGTCTTCCAAAAAAACATTAGGACACTGTGCAAACGGTAAATGATTCACAAATCATTTAAATCCAATAAATATTTACTTGAAAATAGTACAAAGATAATATATAAAATATTCTGTTCTGTTCTGCTGGAGGTTTCTTCCTGTTAAAAGGGAGTTTTTCCATCCCACTGTCGCCAAATGCTTGGTCACATGGGGTTGCTTTAACTATTGGGTTTTCTCTGTAATTATTGTAGGGTCTTTAACTTTCAATATAAAGCACCTTGAGGTGACTGCTTGTTGTCATTTGGTGCTATATAAATAAAATTGAATTAAAAATTGAATTGAATTTTCAATAAAAGCTGATGTTTAGACACCTTGATGAGCTGCCCGTCTCCTGTCCCAATGAAGAAAACCATCCAGCCTCTCTGCCTCACTGCCAGCACAGAGGTCATGGAGCGCTGCCTGAAGAGCACCGCCTTCGGTTTCAGGATCTTTGGCTGAGAAACAGGAAAACATTTTCACAGAAATGACTAGTAGAGGCACTGAAAACACTGAATATGTGAACGTAATATATAATATAAAGGCCGTTGTTGCCACATCATTTTAAAATATAAAGTTCAAAATTTAATTGCTGGCGTGTACGTTGGCATACAGAGTGTCTGTTAAAAAAGGAAAAGAAATATATGTGGCACACATCACATTCATTGTTTTTTCTGTCATTTGTTTGCATGTTGTGTGCAGTTTAAAAATCATCATTTGAAGCAACAGTTTAATTTGTTCATGACCTTTTTATAATTTAAAATCTATATTATAGATTGATTTACAATTTTATTTATCTCCTTTAAATGGGGCATTTTGTCTAATTTTCTATTTTTTACTTTTTTGCTTTTAATTTTAACTTAATTTTCATTTATTTTATTTATAGTTATTAATTAACTGATTATCTTCAGATAACTTGGGTTACATTCTTTTACAGAGAATTTTTTATGTAGACCTACTGAAACCGAACTTTATCTTGTGTAGAGTGGAAGATTATATAAGTGCAAACATTCCTAGTTGTGTGATTTATTAATGACACATAATAATGAATTAGGCTAATCCGCCTCT
Source organism: Amphilophus citrinellus (assembly GCA_013435755.1). Lineage (NCBI taxonomy): Eukaryota > Metazoa > Chordata > Actinopteri > Cichliformes > Cichlidae > Amphilophus > Amphilophus citrinellus. The sequence continues at coordinate 4,215,612 of CM024207.1, forward strand.
CCGTGAGAGATAAAAAGCAGTAACAATAAAGCTGTAATTAAAAAGGCATCTTATGTTACACAGCGACCCACCGTCACTCTAGATGGTGCAGAGGTGTAGAAGTCTGGATCTTTATCGGTCCCTACGCTGGAATCAGCGCTGATGTCAAACACTATCAGCTCGGTGTTGGTGTCTCCTCCACCCACACTGAACACGCCGCTCCAAAGCACCGGCTGCTCCCCCGGGATGACCGAGGAGGCCACGAGTCTGCTGCTCTCACCGTCAGAGGTGCTGAGAGTCGCGCCCCGCAGCGACTTCAGTGCATCCGTTTTGCTTTTTTCACCTTGAATCCAAATGAGACGGACTCTGTTTGATCTGAGAGCGTGTTGGAGAACAGATAGATGGTTGAATTGATCTGAAATCCATCAACAAACTCCACATCGCCTTTACTTTTGATCCCAGGAGTGCCTGAAGCTCCATCAGTTAGAGAAAATATCCCTCCGCCCTGTTTGTTATCTGTGTCATGAAGGCGGACAGTGTCAGAATCAGAGGGGAAACCTCTGTTTTCAGGCTGCTCTTTGTTTTGTTGTATCGCGGTCAGAATGTAAGTGTCAGTCTGAGTTTTCTTCTTCACATCCACCAGAAAGCTGACAGACGCGCTGCTGCGCTTCAGAGGTCCCACCTGGATGTGTTCACTGTACAGAAGGTTGGAGATGTTCTTCAGGTCCAGAACCTCACAGTAACCGCAGTCATCGTCAGTCACACCGCAGCTGATCAGAGAGTCGCTCTTTGTAAAAGGCAACAATACCTTGATGCTGAAAGTTGAGTTCCACGCAGCCGTCTCAGAAACCCGGTAAAACTGCGCATCATCCGGTTGGTTCCCGGTCTTTAAGATTCCTCTCTGGGTCAGACTGTTGATCAGAGTCAGGTCGTGGCTCAGCTGGTACAGCCTCTCCTCTGTGGCGATGTAAACCGTGTTGGAGGTCACGGCGATCTGGCGGATGTCTCCATCACAGATGAAGCCTCCACCCTGCTCCAGACACAGACCCGGTTCTCCCCAGAGGACAGAAAGCAGACCAAGCAGCAGGATCATTTTATAACAAAACCTCTACCTGGAGCAGCCCTCATAACCTGAAAGCCTGCGTGGCACTCTGCTCTCTGACACAGTGTGTCTAGAAGCCTGCGTAAAAGCGCAGCGCGTCTTTGCTTAAAATAGAAGTGTTAAAAGTGGGAGGGAGATAAAATTAGTTCAGTCAAATGATCTGTGACTTTATCTGGAGATTAGTGAACACTTAATAAAGAGGTATGTCATGCTGAAAGTGAAGTACAGCAGAGAATGTACAGAACTGTTCCATATATCTACCACCAGCGTTGCCATAAATTTTATCTTTTCTTTAGCTGTTGATTGTGGATTGAGGCACTATCACAGACAGCATTAAAGAATAACTTTTTCTCAGGTTTTCTCATCTACTTTTGCACATTTCTTGCACCATTTCTTTTTTTAGCTTCTCAACTTTGAACATGTATTTGCCAAAGCAACTCACACATGCAGCAAACCACTGTAGCAGTATACCTGTAACTTACCAGAAACCTTTAGTTAATGTGTTAGGCTTTTGTGTCAATGAGTAAGTCTTTGTCAGTAAAATTAAGCCCTTTGAAACCTTAAATCAGGGTGATTGAGTTTTTTCCAGAATCATAATAACAAGAAGAAGAACCTTAATGTTCCTAGAGGGAAATTCATATGCCTGATGTAGCTCATCTGCTATTTGTATGAGAACTGAAAAGCCTGACGGCTGTTGGTACGAATGATTTTCTGTATTCCTCCATTTTACAGCAGAGAGAGAGAGGAGTCTTCCAATATTGATGTCTTTCACTCCATAAAGATGCTATGAAGTGGGTGATCAGGCTTCCAGTTAGGTGGGAGGAAAGAGAAACATGCTTGAAGTCTCCTAAAATTATGAAGAGTGCCTCTGGATGTTTAGTTTGTATCCTAGCAAGTTTCATGGAACTTCAGCTGTTGCCTTGGGTGGAATCTATGATTTATGATTTGACAGAATCCTCTTAGTACATAATATGGTCACAAACCAGTTGCCAATAATTCAATATCAGGACAACACATCCTCTCCTTGACAGTGAGTCAATTTAATTTTTCAGTTCAATTTTATTTATATAGCCCAAAATCACAACAGTCATCTCAAGGCACTTTATTTTGCAAAGCAAATAATTACCATGCAATAATTACATTACTGTAAAAGACACGCAGCACAGAATGATGTGTTTTAATCTGGTCCAGGTAGTTTTGTTAAACAGTGGAAGATGTCTTTGTGTTTGGTTGCTTTTCTGTAAAAGTCGTTCCACACCACTGACCTGCACACCTGTAACAATGTCTATTCTGGGACTAATTTCTGAGAACCAGGTGGGCTGTGGTGACAATGAAAGCGCTTCAGCGCTTCCTGTTGTTTCTGTGGTTTCACACTTTCAGCAGTCACAGCATTTTACCTGTAAAAGTAAACAGGTCTTTGAACCATTATGGTGAGACAACTTAATTCTAGGAACTAGAGCTGTGAGTGTGAGTCTCATAACTCTGTCAAACTCTGTCTAGTCCACCAGTATGAATATTGTAAAACATATTACAACAGAGGCACAACAGTTAATGAACATGGAAGGAGCTGCTCGGCATATTTTCTGTGGAAATATTTTTTAATTTTAACAGACAAAGAACACCATGACATCTACGCCTCCTGCTCCACTCAGAAATATATAATATTAGAACATGCAAGTATTTTTCATTTTAAAAGTTTAAGTATGGCATTCAAGTTTTCGCCAAGTGCTTAATGCAGGTTTGAATTTTTAGAATCTTTTAGAATCTTTCTCCTGTCAACCTGTGTGAGTGAATCAATTCTCCACTGGTGTCCCAAACCCAGCAGGCATGTGAGCAGACCTTCACAGCCCACAGTGGGCAACCTAATAGGCAGCCCACAGTGTGGACTACCTACACTAAGAAAGGGGCCCATTGTTGGCCCGCGCTGTACCCAGAGTATGCTCGCAATAAAGCTACTGTTAGCAACTCTCTTATTCACAAGGGGCTATCATATAGTTGATTTGGGAGATTCTTATAGCAGATGCCCTCCCTACATACCCCCAAAGGATTAATGTTCACTACCAAGCTCAAACCAGGGAACTTTGCGGTTTTCTCTTGAGATGCTGGGGTGCCAGTAAACATGTTCTTTTTCTGATTCTTTTGAATGTGACATTTGTTGTTCACTTGTGGTTCTAAGGTACATTGCAAACGCACCCATAGTGTTACAAATTTTCGTCACAAGGTGGCAGCATTGCAGAGAACAGTGGTTACTCCTTCAACACTTTTCCAAGTACATTTTGGTTTATGGTTTGTATCATGTTTATTTTATGTTGGGGTTGCGTTTGGGCTGCAACAACCTGGAGTTGTTTGTCATATTTCTTAAACATCTCTTGTGTACACGGTTCAGGACATCAAGATTCCACCTGGAGTTCGACATCAATGCAAAATTACATCTGTTGGACATCTAGATTTGGTAGATTTATATACAATATCTTAAAACTGGAAACATACTTACTAAGCAAAAATATCTATAGCAGATTAAATATGAGGATATTACATGTAAATTTCAGAGATGGAGTTGGGATTTTTCCTGGTCCAATCATGTCTGTTTCCAGAGATATCTCAAAAATGGATCAGTTAAAGGTCTGGTGTGTGTTCTTCTGCATATTGTTCATATCCGTGATGAATATAAAGGTGTCACTACCTTGATGTTTTTATTCCAGTGTTTAATTACATGAAAATAAACACTGGATTACTGGAAAAGGCACTTAAAAGTGTGTGTGTGTGTGTGTGTGTGTGTGTGTGTGTGTGTGTGTGTGTGTGTGTGTGTGTGTGTGTGTGTGTGTAATATAATACTTGTCTTTTTTGGCATCATATCCTTCATCCATAATTGGCCAATAAATGTGCTTTATGATGCGCTCTCAAAAATTCTTGAAAGAGTAGTTGTAAAACAGCTAAGGGGGTCATTCACAAATGTCGACATTTTCCAGAGCGTACAAAGCGTACTCTTTTTCAGCCCCACCATCACCACCACCACCACACACACACACACACACACAAAAAAGCGTACAAAGAAAATGTTGATCTTTTTTCATGACATTTAATTTCACCTGGTTCTTTGGTATTGTGATGTACTAGGAAGTATTAAAACTATGGAACCCCACAAGGGACATGAGAGAGAAAACATTTTTTTCAGTTTTCAGTCACAAAATGTGTACCATTATCTGAATAAATGTGCTGTGGGATTCCAAACCTAGAGATATAACTCCCTACCAGTATTCTTGCTACTATTAGTGCGTCAGGGTGAGCTCATGGAAATGCTTCCACCCACTTAGAGTGAGCATCTATGATCACTAAACAGTATTTTTTCCTTGACGTGCATTCAACTCAATAAAATCCTTGTGTATTTACTCAAAAGGCTCGCTTGTTAGGGGAATTCTTTCCCGTTTTGTTCTGCATTGAACTGTAAGTTGTGTTTCTGACATATAAGGCATTTGGCACAAAATAATTTGTGAACCCATTTGTGATAAAGATTTTATTTATCATTTGAGTCATTCCTCCTTGTGATGCATGGCTTGACCCATGTGTCACAATAGCAGCAAATTTAAACAAAGTCTGTGGAAGAACTGGTTTATTGCTTGTAGGTCACACACATGAATTTTTCGGTGAGAGTATTAAACCATCCTTCTGCCATTGTTGTTTTTCTGTTTGTGATGTTGATTGTTGCACAACTTACTTCATTCAGTGCTGATTCTGTGTGTTTAAATGTTGAATGGTGTGTGTGTGGTTTCTCTTCCTGTTGAGCTGCCACATTGCCTGCAACATCTCCTTTTCTATTTCCTGTGCTGTTAGTCATTGATATATGACTAAAGCCTATGGCAGCTGAATCCAAAAGATTCAATATAAGGTCTTTATGATTGATAGGTTTTCCAGTAGAAGTTATGATTCCTCGGTTTTACCAGTGCTCAGCTATGTTTGTTTCCATCACCGTGACAACTGCAAAACCACAGGCATTAGTTCCATCAGGACCTTTGCTACAGGAAGCATCTACAAACAGGATACAGTCAGTGGTTGATCTAAGTGATCAGGTCTCACAAGAGTGCTCCGTTCTATTTCAATACAACTATGTGGCTCTCGCTCTACCTCAACCGGTATAAGAGTTTGTGGTATTAAAAGTTGCACGACATTCTACGGTTAAATGAGGTTGTGAGAACAGCGCTGCCCTAAAAGAGAGAAGTCTTGCTGGAGAGAGATGTGCAACTTTTGCTTGTAAGAGAAGTAAGTCCACTGCGTGGGGTGCTAGCAAGGTTAGTGGATGATATAAAACTATACTGGAAGAAGAAAGTACTGCTTGTGCTGCAGCAAGTACAGCTTTCACACATGGATGAGCAGCCTTAGCAATGTGATCTAATTCTTTTGAATAGAATGCTATTGGTCTTTTCCTGTAGCAAAACAGAAGTTGTATGGCTGTTTTTGCAGTCTGTAGTTTGATGGAAATGTTTGCTGTAATTTGGCAGGGTTAGAACTGTTGAACTAGCAATTAGCTGCTTTATTTGAAGAAAAGCATTTTCAGGCTCTAGGGTCCATGTGACTTTGTCCATGGCGGCGAGGTTGCCTTCGTGGGTAATTTTTACTAAGGGTGAAGTTAGTTCACCATAATTAGCAATCCACGAACGGCAAAAATTAGTAATCTCCAGAAATGACATCATTTCTTTTTTCGTAAGAGGCTTTGGTGCTTGTAGGATGGCAGTTAACCGATCAACATTTATTTCTTGGCCTGCAGCGGACAAAACATGACCGAAATATTTAACCTTTTTTTTGCCAAAGTTGGAGCTTTCCCTTACTGACTTTGTGGCCATTTTGTGCCTAAAACTCAAGTAAGGCTAATGTGTCTGTCTTACATTTTCCCTGTGTTTCGGAAGCTGAAAGTATGTCATCCACATATAGGAGCAACTGGCTTCCTTCAGGTGGAGTAAATTTAAGTTTGCTGATATGACTTGTAAAAGATTGTGGGGAGACTCGCAGTACACCTGGGCAATTTGTGTAAAGCTAAAACACTGGCCCCTGTAGGTAAAGGGAAACCAGAATTTGAATCTGGGTGCACAGGATCTGATAAGAAGGCATTTGCCAGATCTATTACTGAAAACCACTGGTAAGGAAATAAAGGTGTGTTACACGGTGAATCAGGCAAGGCACAATCACTCCTACTTCTAACAGCTCATTTATTATTGACTGTATGCCTTCCTCGGCATCTTTCCTAAGTCGATATTGTCTTTGATGTGGCCTAAAACTGCTCTTAGGGGTGATTTTTACTGGTTCCACTCCCTTAATTGTTCCAACATCTGCCAGACCTTTTGACCATAGAGAGTCTGGCAAATGTCACAGACAATCCTGCTCCTCTGTGTTTCACAGTGGGGAGATGATTGTGTTAGTATGTCATTTTGTAGAATCTAAAACTCAAAAGCGGTCACTCCTACTGCAACCCAGCTGAGTGGGAGGCTCCACATTTGTAGGGAGGCTCTGTATTCTACACCCGCTCTTCTCCGAGGTTTCCAGTCAGAAGCGTGGGTTGTTTTTGTCACCCATTTCTGTCCTCTCTGCTTTCCAAGAGATATGTGTGGTGCAGTGAACATTTTCTGAAACTTTTTGGCTTCTTCTTTTACTTTGACACTCCTTCTCTTTGAATTTTGGGGCAGAGGGAGGTGTTGGCTGTGGCGTAGAAGGAGGAGGAGGAGGCAGAGAAAATGGTGGCCAGTTGCCTTCTCCCCAACATTCTCTTTTGCAGTTGTTTTTTTTTTCCTTTTTTCTTTTTTTTCTATTGCCTTTTTCCTTCCTGCTTCCCTAGGCTTAGGCTGGGCTTAATCCTTCTCTATCCTGTCTTTTAACCTTCCCCTTTGTTTTGTGTTTTAGGTCAGTCACTAGTTTTTTACACTTTGTTGCATCTAAAGTTGCGTCAAAGCCATAATATTCACACCATGTTTGCATAAAGAGACCATTCCTATGATCTTGTGTTATCATTAACGTCGCATCAGCAGTCACTTTGCAAGGAGGTGTGCCTCCAATTGTTTTGCTATGACAGGTACCCATTCTCAGTCATTCACACACTCACACCTAGCCAGCAACAACAGCCTGCAGAATAACTTGAAACACAATTAGTTAAACTGGCTTTGCTTTTAATTGGGATATTTTGTATCGAGCAGTTATTATTGGCTCTGGAAAACCCATTAATCCCTGAGTTTTCCAGAGCCAATAATAACCAGAGGGCGTCATGTAGCTTTTTCAGGTGCTTTTGATACAGCCAGCTACATGATTGGCTGAATGAGGTGTCAATCAAAATGGGAGGGTCTAGCCTTCCATATAAAATGTACTACATAGGCCTGGTGGACATGGCTAAACTGAGTAAAGGCTGGCTATCAATGGAGCTCAGAGGGGAGAGAAGCTAGAGAATTGAGGCTCCAGCATAGCACGAACAGTTCAGAAACAATTTGAAATGAGAAAAAAAGCAATTTATTAACTGATTAAGTTGTGTTTTACACTGCTTATGGCTAGAGGATCTATTCTGACCCAAAGTGCAGCTGTGACTAGTTCTGAATGACGGCTTTACAGGAGACAGCTCCTCCCTCTCTTCCAGGTACTGCGTACCGGCTCAGAATAGTGGTATGCTTTTGGCTGTAGCTCAAGGAGGTAGAGCAGGTCAACCACTGATCAGAAGGTCGGCGGTTCAATTCCTGGCTACTCCAGACTGCGTGCCAATGTATCCTTGGGCAAGATACTTAACCCCAAGTTGCTCTCAGACGCAAGTGTTGGAGTGTGAATGTTAGATAATAAAAGCACTTAGCTTAGTTAATCATGGAAGTGCTTGTATGAATGGGTGTAAATTGGGTAAATGTAAACATGTTGTATAAGCACTTTGAGTGCTCAAAACAGAGCAGAAAAGCACTATATAAGAACTAGTCCATTTACCATTTACCCGGACGGTACCGGCTTACGTTCACTCCTTATACCTCAGTTATCACTGTAAGGTTTACCAGGAAAAGGTCAGAGATGCATTTGATTCACAGCACTCATCTTTAAACACGCAACAGGGTTACCTCACACACTTGTAACTTGTCCTTGAATGTGCACAATGAGCAGAACCCATGATAATTTTTATATTATAAAAGTGTTATTTACTTAAGCAATTAATTTATTTATTGATTGACTATTTATTTATTATTTTATTATTTTTCTCTCTCTCTTGTTTTTTCTTTGAATGCTTTTGCACAGGACTGTAACCCGCCCAACCTTTTCGGCCTTGGCCCCAGATATTCTTGTAGAGGACTTTCCCCAGACTTCAGTACTGTAGGACATTTTACGTGCACACCTTCTAACCCTTGGCTTATTAAACTGAAAATAAAATTACATTCACCCAGACAGCCCCCTGGTACTTCATGATTTATAGTTCTTTGGATCTCTGGCCACCTACAGGTCCACCTCCCCAGTGATCACTAGCCTCCAAAAACTCTGCCGAACGAGGACATTACAGTTCTTGGGCGGAGGTCTTTTCAGTTGCGGACCCCTAACAGCGATAGTCCAGAGGAGGAAATAGGACATGTTGGCAGAGATCCCAGGTTTCTGCACTACCTGCAAGGAAAATTTTAGTTTTCTTTAATTAATGACCAGGAGAGAGATGATCTGAATGTTTAATGTATGTTGAACATGCCTGTTGAATGTAATGTTTATTAAAGGCTTGCAAGTTGGAGCAGTTACAAATAAACAACATTAAGGTTGCTCAGGAGAAGTGCTCAGTAAGGCAGTCTCACTGTTCATCTTTTATACACATCAAATGTCTACATGACATTACACAAGAGCTTAAACAGAAAACAACAGGGAAATTAACAGGAAACGCTACTTAAAGCGCTCCATTTAAGGCAAGTACCACATTTCTTAACTAAACTGATGTAAGTACAGGTTCATTCATTCACTCTGCTGAGGCCACTGTGTACTTCCCCTTCCCTGCAGACGCTTCCTGTTTTTCTGTTTGTGACGCTGATTGTTGCGCAACTCACTTCATTCAGTGCTGATACTGTGTGTTTTCATTTATATAAAGAGCTTGGTTAAGCATATAAGGTAAAAGATTAATACTTAATTTATTTATTTATATAGCGCCAAATCACAACAAACAGTACTCAACTAAATTTTTCTAACAGTAAACAAAGCAAAGAGCACAGGGATATGAATAGAGTAACATAAATGTGCAGAGGCAGATGTGCAAACAATGCAGTGCAGTAATATACAGCAATAAAGTGATAAAGTGTCTGATTTATAGAGTGCCAAACACCAACATAAGTAATGATGGTTATATGATGTTATCCTTCCTCACGTGAAGTATTAAAGAGTCTGATGGAACACATGATTTCTTAAATCTGTGGTAATTCTGTGAGAGCAGCCTTCCACTGAACACACCCCTCTGCTACATTATACTGGTGTGTAATGGGTGACTGTCATTGTCCAATGTCCTCTCTGCCACTGTAGCCAGAGAGTCCAGCTCCACTCCGATCACTGACCCAGCCCACCTGACCAACTTATATAGCCAGTGAATTAATCAAACATACTGAATTAAATCACAAATCATATGATGTTATATCATTTGTTTATTGAGAAACATTCTGCCACACATTTAAAATAATAATATAGACAAGCAGAGCTGTGTGTTGGATGTGGTTAAAAAAAATCTTTGCCTGTATGTAAGCAGAGAAAACATTAAATTGCATAATCTGTCAATCATTAACAGGTACAGAGGGGAACCTTTGCCTCCCTAAATCCATCCATCCATCCATCCATCCATCCATTCGCTTATCCTGTTCAGGGTCGCGGGGGGGCTGGAGCCTATCCCAGCTGTCATATTGTGAGTAAACTTCTAGTTCATCTTTTGTGCCTTGGGGGCAGAAACAGCACGACTACAGCACAATGATTATTTGTTTCTTGTATTTAACACATTTAGTAAACCATTTTAAATTCTGTTTTTGCCTCTGATTTAGAAGAAAATTCCTTTATATTATTATTTAATATTTACATTTAAAGCTACACTTATTCTACTTTGTATTTATTTGGATTTCACTTTTTTTTTCCTTATTAAGATTTTCGTTTTAGCAAATTGTATTTGTATGTTGTTTTGAGCTACATACCATTCAACTTATTTAAGCTATTGGTAATATGTTTGTTGAGTTAAATTTTTTAAAGGATTACTTTTTAAAAAAAAATAGAAGTTCCCAAATCCAGGATTAAAAAAAAAAAAAATAAAATTCTCTTTGCCTTAAAAACAAGCTATGCAGGTTAAAGGTTTGGTATTGATTATGTGACAGATAAATATAATTTTTTAATAGTAGCTTTGCAATAGTCTTTGTACACTTGTGCGCTCCCTTTGACTGTTGCTGTTTGAACTGTTCACGGTTTAATGGTTGTCTCTGGGTGTCAGTTGGGATGATAATCAGCAAAGTACATGAGATCTACGGGGTGCTTGTTAACTAAGTTATATAATGTGCTGATAAGATAACACTCTCATCCAAAAATGGAAACTTTGTACTCCAAAATACAATATGGCAGCAGTCAGTAAGGATGCATTTGATCATTTTTCCTACATTTTTTGTATTTTTTTAACTCTACATTTTTATTTTGCTATTGTTCTAAGAACTATACTTTGTTAATTTCTACAACTAATTTGAGGTTTATATTTATTTTGATTAAAAAATATGATACTTAAACTGATTTCTTAGATGTTACATTTAGTTTGGAAAAACCTGGGAGCAGTTTTGCTATCATTGCTTTACATCAGACTACCCGTGGACTATCTTATAATATGTAATAAAATCCAAAGCAAGAAAAATTTTACACCTCCAATTGTTGAGACCTCTTTTTCTTAAAACAAAACAAAACAAAAGATTTCTGTACTTTATATTTCAGACAGTTGCCCATTACTATAAGACACTTGTTTTATGGGCCATCAAATGTTATCATCTTTAAAAATGCAGAAATTCCTGTTTGAATCACTCAGGTGGACTAACCAACCAACACTACCATCAAACTAAACTTAGCACAAAAAATAAGGAAATCTGACATAATGTCAAGTTAACAGTTTATTCATTTAACAAACAGGGGCCTCAGCAGCATGTGGAAGAACCATGGACTGCTTACCAATCATGAAGGTCCAAGTTTGGAAAAGAAAGGTCTGCTCTTGCCTTCCAAAATTTGGCTGCATCTTCCTGTTCTTGGCTGTGTTTGCCTTAATCTTGAACATGACATATAACATGGACATCCTGGAGGTAAGGACCTGGTTTTTAAGTAGAGGTGACTCTGGTTGGAAATGTTAATTTTGACTGTAATGATATTCATAAAGTTTGGCAGAAACATGCAGTTTTAGTCACATTCGTTTTTTCTCGATCTAGCCTGCTGTGTGGTGCTGTGCGGGTCTAGGTGTTCAGACAGGAGGGACTGATTGATGTTTCATGGAATGATCCTACATGTTTTTCAAAAGGGACTGATATGATAAATGAACTATTGAAGTCTCACTTCATTTGATCATGTTGCCCAGTATGGCTTTGACACCTGTCAATTTTCTAATTTTGTGTGTCTGTTAACTGCAACACCAAAGCAGACTGATCTTCAGATTCTTGCATCTTACTTATGATTTAAGCTAAACGGAGCTGAAATTCCTGCAGGGTCATTCCATGAAAAACCAGGAAGCGCCTGGTGGTGGCTGTAGCTCAAGAGGTAGCGCAGGTGATCTACTAATTGGAAGGTTGGTAGTTTGATCCCTGGCTGCTTTAGTTTGCACGCCAAATTATCATTGAACAAGATACTGAACCTCAAGTTGCTCTCCGATGCATTCATTGGTGTGTGAATGTTAGCCAGAAAGCATTTAGGTTTAGAAAAAAAGTTCTTGGGTGAATGGGGCAAATAAATTTATCTTAATTTTTAGTAAATTGTGCTCTGCAAATTGTGTGATTGATTTAAACTCTCTCCTTCCAAAATCTGCCTTTCAGTCGCAAACTCAGCACTGTGATGCTTTTGTAAATCCTAACAGTAGCTTTTTAATGCAAAAAGAGGGTTTTCAACTGCTGGCTGAATGTCATCTTTCAACTGCTGTTGATCTTGCTGGCAATACAGACCCAGTTCTCACTGATGTTGTGCAGGGACCAAATAGCCCATAGCAACAGGCCAGATACCCCATTTCCACTTTTCATCACTTGTTTGACTTATTTTGTTTGCAACTAATGACCACTGCTAAGCCTTTTCATCAATAGCTTTGATCAGCTTCCTAAAAGCAATTAATCATTTTGTTTTCTAGGACAGGAAAAACTTTTCTGGACCTTCCATTTGTTTGATGCATCTTTGTCAACATGTCTCTGTCTTTACTTTCTGTGAGTTTCAGAATAAACTGAACTCCAACATCATCACTCCAAGTGTTTCCCCTGTTCCTTACATGCATCATGGCTTCTGCACCTTCCCACCACTGTCCCCCAAGGATGCGCTTGAGGAGGAGCACATACTAGAGTCCATTGCGTGGCCTGAAACTCCACCTGTACCATCTCCTCTTTCCCTAAACAAGACCAGTGATCCAGCCCACAGCACCTTCACCATTCTCCCAGGGAGGGGAGGGGGACAGTGGCACATAGGAGATACGCTGGAGGTTATGGTCAAAATGTACAACTTCCAGGGACAACCAAAGAAGTCTGGGGGAGACGTCTTACTCGCCCGGCTGCACAGCCCGATTCTTGGTGCAGGTGTGGCAGGGCACGTGACGGATCATCTCAATGGCTCCTACTCTGCTGTATTCTCTTTACTTTGGGAAGGAAGCGCAGAGGTTGAGGTGATGTTAAAACTCATCATTTTTTAATGTTGCTTTAGGCGTTGTTCATCTACTTTCCTGTCAGCTCTTAATTCTTGCACAGCAAAAAGGCCCTGAAAGTAATGCTTAGTTATGTGTGTAGCAAGCTTGTTAGCTGACCATGGAAACATTTGCAAAATGGTCCTTATATGTGACTCCTTTATAAATGGCTCAGTCATCATTGAGATCAGATAACTTTTTATTCTGGACTAAGTCTACACAATATTTTAATCTGTTATGAATATCACTTTGTCAGATTAGGAGTCATCAAATGTTGCAGTCTTCTGTTACTCTATTTCACAATTTTGCATGCCTCCACAGGGAGGATTATTCCTCTTGTGCAATGACATCTCAAGCTGTGTTACAGCTTCACACAGTTGAGTCATATAAAATCCTCTGTACTTATATTGGTATTTTTTTCATGTAAAAAATTCAAATCTGTCTGTTAGAATGTCTCATTTTTTTCCATTATCGCATCCCACACAAACTACAACAATCAGTAGTCATGCAAGATGACAGTTTTTCTCCATGACTCAAACCCTGTGTCATTCAGATCAGACAGTAATTATAATGCTGGTACTTTATGTTGTACTTTGAACTCCCTCGTAAACAGACTAGTATTCAACTACTCAGAATGTGATAAATCTGTACCTGGACCATGAAGTGAAGCTTTAAGTAGGATTCACTTCATTTGACTCTACTTGTATGATAGTAGCCAAATTATTAAGACTGGCCCCATCAGGGGCGTTGTGGCCATCGGGAGGTTTCCCAGACAGCCGGTCATTTCCAGGCTGAACCAGCCAGTGATCAGATTTTTAAAAAAAAATTTTTTAACCCAATATAAGCACAGCAGCACTCGCGCGGCTACAGGTCTATACAGTGATGGTCTGTCGCGAACGTTTCGGCTCTAAGAGCTGGCTCTTTGAAGTGAATGACAGGAGCTGGCTCTTTTTTCATCAGGAGGGGCTACAAGCACAACAGCCCAGCAGTGTTAATTTCGTTGACGAAATATTCGTCATAATTTTCATCAATGACCCTTTTTTCCATGACAAAAACCAGACGATAACTAAATAAAAACTACCTAAAAGCATAAAAATGATGACGAAATAATTGAATTAACCCCTTAACTGGCAGCAAAAAAAAATCACCTGAAACAACTACATAACACCCTCTGGTTATTATTGGCTCTGAACAACCCATTTCATAGCCTATTAACCGGCTGCGTCTGGTCCGCGGGCGGAATGAAGTGCATTTATATGGCAGGCTAGACCCGCCCATTTTGACTGACACCTCATTCGGCCAATCATGTTAAGAAATGGGTTTCCCAGAGCCAATAATACTCAGAGGGCATCACGTAGCTTTGTCAGGTGATTTGGTGCAGCCAGTTACATGATTGGCCGAATAACGTGTCAATTAAAAATGGGAGGGTCTAGCCTGCCATATAAAAGGGACTACAAACGGCCCGTCACCGGGCCCTTGCCAGTTAAGGGGTTAAACGAATGAAAATTAGATGAAAATGCTTGGCGGGGATGCCAAGTTCCAATCAGAACTTATTTAATTTTGTGACAGGGTGGGACAAGTTAGGAAACCATCCAATCAAACGCACAGTTGCGCAAATTTGCTCTAAACCCGGGAAGGCCAAACCAGCCTGTGATTTGTCTTTACTTCCGATAGAACTAAGTTATGTAAACAATGTCAGCAGAGAGAAAGAGAAGAGCCGATGTATGGACACATTTGACCTTTGATGTTGTAACAAAATGACGTGTAAACCATGTGGGGCGACAATCTCGGGTAAAAACACGACAAATCTTAAACATCTGGAAACCAGTCACCCAGATCTCCATGCAAAGGTAGGCATTTTAATGTCATGCAGGGTAAAGTGTTTTTCCCAGTTTAGCGTTTGTGTTTAGAGAAAATCTCCACACCGCGGTGGATTAGCCTTTCCTAATCTTAGTCCTGAACACTGCCCTGTACCTTTCAGAGCGTGTCCTGCTGTAACACGGTCGTATTATCTCAGTAAGGTGGTGTTAATGATCAGGTGTGTGGGAAGCAGGTGAAACGCAAATGTTAATATTATTAATATTCCGTAACTTTTAATAAATGTTTAATTTTGTGTAAGTGTGTATAATGACTAATTCGAGGGAACTGATGAAAAAGCATTTACATTTTACACTCTTTATATTTTAGTTGACTAAATCTTAAGATAACTCTTCAACTAAAACTAGACTAAAACTATTCAGATGACTAAATTATGACTAAAACTACATTACATTTTCGTCAAAAGACTGAATAAAACAAAATTAAAATTTGTTGTGAAAATTAACACTGCAGCCCAGCCAGCACTCCATTAGGAGAGGTAAAGGGCAAGACACCAGCTTGGGGGGGGGGGGTCTCTCTTCCCCTTTTTGCTGCTCCGTTGTACAATCGGACAAAATGTCTCTCCAAGCAAAGTTCCTGCCCCTGGGCACCATCCACAGAAATATATGAAATGACCATTTTTTGGCCACTTATCTGGGTTTGGATCATGGGAGAAGCAGTCCAAGCAGAGAAGCCCAGAGCTCCCTCTATTTGGCCAAGAGATGCAGTCTTTCCAGTGTGTCTTGGGTTTGCCCCGGTCACTACCTGATAAAGTCAACAGAGCCACATCATCCACAAATACCAAAGATGAGATCCTGAGAATACCAGGACAGAGACCGTCCACCACCTGGCTTCACCTAGAAATTCTGTCTATAAAACCTGTGAGCATAATCGGTGACAAAGGGCAACCCTGGTGGAGTCCAACACCCACAGTGTATGAGACCAACTTATTGCTGGTAATACAGACCAAGCTGTCACTGTGCATATTATATATGCACTTATTCACACGAGCATTTTTGCATCAAGATGGCCACATAAACATTGTTTACATGGGTTGTTTAACCTACTTTTAAGAATCAACCATTATTATCCTTTTTGTTTGTTTGTTTTTTACTTCTTTTGGTTAGGCTTGGCTGGCCAAATCAATATCCATTTCTAAACTTTACCAGGTAGTTATGCTGCTTAAACCTAACCAAACAGCAACCTAAAACAGAAAATTCAAAAATTGAAACTTTGAAAGCCCGATCTCCTAGATGGACATCTCGGGTTGGATATGCTCCACCACCAAACATCCTGTCAGCAATGTCCTTGACTGACTTTCCATTGGCATTGTTCCTGCTGTACTGGCACATTTTACAAACTTGTTGGTAGCAAGTAATGAATGTTGTGCTAAGAGTGTGGAGATCAATCAAATATACTGTATTGTCCCCACAGGGAAATTTGTCTTGGACATCGTACAAAAACAAGCTGCTACCACAATAATACAGTATGACAATAAAAGTCATTTAAAAAGTGCATAAATACCCCCCCCCAAAAAAAAAAAAAAAAAAAACACCAATAAAAACAAGCAGAAACATTAAAACAATAGAACATATATTGCACATGTTGCATTCCCACATACATTCCTGCAATGAACGAGCCAATAAATCAGTCAGCTAGAGCATCAGAGCATCGCAGAAACTATATGCCTACTTTATTTAATAATCTAATTGATGTAGGAACAAATGAGTTTTTAAATCTGTTAAGTCAACAAGCCGGGGTTCTGAACCGTTTGCCAGATGGTAAAAGTTCGTATTGCGGGTTGAGGATGTGAGCGGGGTCGGACAATACCCTCCGAGCAAGTCTGAGCACAGACTCTTCATACATGGACTGCAAGGAGGAGTTATCATTCTTACCTATCACTTTCATTGCAGTTTGTACCATACGGTTGAGTTTGGTTTTTAATTGCATGGAGAGATTGCCGTACCACGCTGACATTCCAAACCTGATAATGCTTTCCAATACGGCTTGATAGAATAAAAACATCAGTTTCTGATTCACCCCAAAGACTCTTAGTCTGCGTAAGAAATATAATCTCTGTTGCAGACGACAGCACAACTTGTTAACATGAATTTCCCACTTGAATAGGTTATCTAGGTAAACACCTAGATATCTGTAAGAACACACCTGGTTTATTCTTTGGTCATGAATAAGTAGCGGGAGGTTATTACTTAAGGACTTGGGGTCAATCAGCATCTCTTCTGTTTTCCTGGTCATTATATGCCTTTCAAAGAGCCCAGGTTGCCAAATGTTGCTGCTCTCTTTTTCCAGGTGACACTGGTTCACCCCAGTGAGGCTGTCACGGTGCTGCGCAGGCTGAACAGAGAACAGCCTGACAGGATTTACTTCAAGAGCCTCTTCCGCTCAGGCTCAGCTACTGAAACTACCACCTGTAATGTATGTTTGCGTCTGAGCCAGCAGCCTGTGTGTAACTACACTGACCTCCACACAGGTGAGCCGTGGTTCTGCTACAAGCCGAAGAAGCTGAGTTGTGATGCCAGGATCAATCACTCCAAGGGAGGTTTTCATGAAGCCATGGAAAAGAAGCTCTTTCAAAGGTGTGTTTTTCCCTATGTGAATATCCAT
This sequence comes from Amphilophus citrinellus, assembly GCA_013435755.1. Classification (NCBI taxonomy): domain Eukaryota; kingdom Metazoa; phylum Chordata; class Actinopteri; order Cichliformes; family Cichlidae; genus Amphilophus; species Amphilophus citrinellus. Next base: position 4,233,020 of record CM024207.1, read on the forward strand.
TCATCCATCCATCCTCTTCTGCTCATCCTGTTCAGGGTTGCAGCAGGGCTGGAGCGTATCCCAGCTGTCATTGGGCAAGAGGCAGGGTACACCCTGTACAGGTCACCAGCCTGTTGCAGGACCGACACAGAGAGACAGACAACCATTCACACTCACAGTCACACCTATGGGCAATTTAGAATCAGCTATTAACCTAACCCCAGTAACTGCATGTCTTTGGTGTGAAATTCAGGAGTTAAAATAGGACTGATAGATATCTAAAAGTGCAAACATTAACATTAGCCTGAATCACGCCAGAGTATTTTTTATTTATTTTGGATCCTGTCAAAATGCAAACTCAGTTTTTTTAAGCTACTTCAGAAACTTAGCAGACAGAGCAGCCCTTCATTTGTACTTGTTTTAGAAAACACCTGCAAATGTAAGTTCACTGTTTACTCCCTTTGTTTGACATATACAAGTATTGTTGAAATATCTTAACCTGCAAAATGATCCACTATATTCACCAGCTTGTCTGTCAGTTGTTTGATGGTCATTAAACCACTGAGACTAGCTTACTTGGCTGAAAACACATACCTGCTGTGTCTAATAAAATCCATGGTGTTACTGAATTGAAGGTGTAAAGTCATAAAACCAAAGCAATAAGATGCTATACATCCATTACACATATCCATTTACAATGTCTTTTATTATTTTATTGTGTGCTTTGCCTCAGTGGTGTCAACATGAAGGTCCCCATTGTGGCTTCAGGACCTGCCAACATCACCGTGCTGCCCAAGAAGAAAGGTAAAGGCTGATATTTACTGCCAACATCCATAACTAAATAAAACAGATTGTTAGCGGTTGGCATTAAAGATAAAGATGTTGGCATAAAACCCTCTTCTGACAGGCATTGTTGTAGATCAGGGATCCTAAAATCCAGGCCTTGAGGGCCGGTGTCCTGCAGGTTTTAGATGTATCTCTGCTTCAACACACCTGAGTCAAATATAGAAGTCATTAGCAGGACTCTGGAGAACTTGACTGCATACTGAAGAGGTAATTCAGCCATTTGATTCAGGTGTGTTGGATCAGGGACACATCTAAAACCTGCAGGACACCGGCCCTCGAGGCCTGGAGTTGAGGATCCCTGTGAGATGATGCATATCTGTAGAGAGATTGTTGAGGCTGTATATAGACTGTCTATAAATGATGGCCATAGCTTCTAGGTCTGAAGCTTAAACCTGTATTCTTCCTCCTATGGTTGCAAAAATAAGTGGTTTGAAATCAATGGGTGAAAAAATAACCTGCTGTCATTACAGACATAAAGTGTTCTTGGGCATCGGTGCCACGATGCGCTTCACTTTTTTCTCACTATTTAAATTATCTCTTTGGTGAGGTTTAGGCACCAAAAATACTTGGATTGTTGAGGCTTCAAAAATGGGTCTTCAAAAAGTAATGGGTGATGTCAAGTTAGCTAATGCTGTATTTTACATCCAGTCTGAGGCTGTGATTGAGGTGCAGGTCATCTACTAATCAGAAGGGCTGTTGGTTTGATTCCTGGCTACTGCAGTCTGTGTGTCAAAGTATCCTTGGGCAAGGCACTGAACTTCAAGTTGGTCTCTGATGTGTTCACTGCAGTGTGAATGTTAGCTCGAAATCATGTATTCATTTTTGTAACAGCTTTAGCACTGAGTCTGTAAGTCTCTGAAAATGTATTTGAGGGATGAAAAAGATATTTTTCCAAAAAATATTCCCACGTTTGGTGTTTTTGATGATGGTGGTGGAGATCAGTGTCTAACACTTTAGTTCAAACTCTCCTATAGGTGATCAGCTGAGTTGAGCTCTGGCAACAGTATAATTCAGATCATTTTCATATTTACAGAACCAGTCAAAAGCTTGGACACACTCACCCATCTGGGTAGCAAACCATTAAACGATTCCTGATGCCCTATGAAGATTCAAGATTCAGGAGATTTTATGAGACTTTATTTGCCATTTGTACTGGCACATAAGGTTTGGGTAATTAGGAATTCTTGTGCAGAGCTCCGGAGTAACAGTGCAAAAAATATAAAATAAATAAATATGTACATAAATATATACACATATGCAAAAATATAAAAAATAGGAAATAGCTGTGCAAGATGTAAGAAATATAGATAGAAACTTTTTTTTTTTTTAAAAGGTAACTTAAGTATGAAAAGGATGATCTCTTATCCAGTGCTCCTAATAAATACTATATATTACAGAGTACCAGGTTAATGGAGACTGAACAGCAGTTATTGAACATTTAGTAGCACAGTGGATATTGCACAGATAACAAACTGTATACTGCACATGTAGACCAAACAGATATTGCACCAATGAATGTTATTTCAAGAAATAAAATGTTGCACAGTAGGTTTTAACTGTGTGAGAAATATTGCACAGTGGATTTTGGTTATGAACAGGCCTTTACTCCGAGTTCTGGGATGCCATCAGTCTGACTGTGGCAGGAAAGAAACTTCTATGGAATCTGGTCCTGTGTGTGATGATGCCGTCTGCTCTACTTTTCCTCAGGCTGTATGCTGTGTGTTTGGGCCTGAGGAGAAAGTGGGCAGGGTGCTGTGGGTCCCTGATAATGTGTTGTGCCTTCTTTTTGCACCATTAATTGTGTCCATTAATGGAAGATCAGTCCTGATCATTTTTTTCAGCTGTTTTTCTGACTCTCTGGTGAGTCTTCCTCTCTGCCTGAGTGGTGTTGCCATACCACACTGAGATGCCAGTGGTGAGGATGCTCTCCACCAGGCCCTTGTGGGACGGCAGCTCAGCCCAGCCTTCCTGAGCAGTCTGCTGAAGTGCAGCTGCCTCTGAACATTTTTCACAGTGGCTGCAGTGTTTGCCGACCAGCTCAGATCAGATGACACATGAAGGCCGAGGAACTCGTAGCTGTCCACTCTCACCACTTCAGTGCCCCCGATAGTGAGGGGGTGCAGTTGAGGGCTTCCTTCCTGAAGTCAATGATGATTTTGCTTCTCTTTTCTACATTGAGGATGAGGTCATTTTCTTCTCCTTGATGAGGCCCAGCATGGTTGTGTCGTCAGCATATTTGATGATGACTGTATTGTCCATGTTGAATACACAGTTGTGGGTGTATAGGGTAAATGGACTAGTTCTTATATAGCGCTTTTCTACTCTGATTGAGCACTCAAAGCGCTTATACAACACGTTTACATTTTCCCATTCACACCCATTCGTGCAAGTACTTCCATATGTATCTAAGCTAAGTGTTTTTATTGTCTAACATTCACACACATTTGTACTCCAATGTTTGCGTCGGAGACCAACTTGGGGTTCAGTATCTTGCCCAAAGGATACTTTGGCATGCGGCCCGAAGCAACCAGGAACTGAATCACCAACCTTCCATTTGGTAGGTGACCTGCTCTACCTTCTGAGCTGTAGCTGAGCTGTAGCTCAGAAGGCACAGAAGCTACAGAAGAGCTTGGGGCTGAGGTAGCCCCAAAGCGGTGATCTGTTACATCGGTACAACCTGCAGTGTGGGAGCCAAGTTAAGTTTATATATAAAGTATTTATTTTGCTGTAAACCTTATTTTGTGTAAATAGTAATTTAATAAGTAAAGTTAGGGTTAAAATTTAAGTAAAATTATTTTTATTACATTCATATTTACATATTGGGGTCTTGTTGTGAACAGGTTTTTAGTAAAAGCTGGTTTGTAGTTTGAACTCGCCACTTCGTGGTTTTATGCAAATTAGGTGCAGCGCTGGAGCAGGAGGGGAGAGATGGGAGTGCAGGGCAAGGTGCTGCAACATAAGACAGAGCCACACGGTTTTTCTACCGTAGTTTTGTTTATTGTGGAGGGAAACTTGGGCCTGGATGCTCTTGTAAGAAGATGTTGTGAAACTGTGGAATAAAACTTTCATTTTCTTTCTACATCGGAGTACTGTGGAAGTTTTTCCTCTTCGAACAAACAGACAAGTGAAACCGGGGACATTAACCTTGTGGCAGCACATGCAGTCTGTCTGTGAGGAAATCCTGAACCCAGCTGCAGGTGGCGGTCGGGACGCCCAGGTCAGACAGTTTTCCAATCAGGTTTCCTGGTCGGATGGTGTTGAAGGCAGAGGTGTAATTGAGGAAGAGCATCTGGATGTACGTTCTGCTGTGGTCCAGGTGTTGGATGGTGTGGTGGAGGGCTGTGGCTACCACATCATCCACTGATCTGGACATCTCTGCAGCCCAGTACATGTGAATTTTGCACCACAGAACAAATGTGTATTCATTTTTGTAAACAAAGGTTATGAGGCGGGCAGCAAGGTGGCGCAGTGGTTAGCACTGCTGCCTCACAGTTAGAATACCATCTGGAAGGCCTGGGTTTGATTCCATCTTGGCCCAGGCCTTTCCCTCTCTCTGTGTGGAGTTTGCATGTTCTCCCCGTGCTTGTGTGGGTTTCCTCCGGGTACTCCGGTTTCCTCCCACATTCCAAAGACATGCACTTACTAGGGTTAGGTTAATTGGCTACTCTAAATTGCCCATAGGTGTGAATGAGCGTGTGAGTGTGAAAGGTTGTTTGTCTCTTTGTGTTGGCCCTGTAACAGGCTGGCGACCTGTTCAGGGTGTACCCTGCCTCTCGCCCTATGACAGCTGGGATAGGCTCCAGCCCCCCCGTGACCCTTAACAGGATAAGCGGAAGCGAATGGATGGCTGGATGGATGGTTATGAGGCAGTTTACATCCTAGACAGGTCCCCAGTCTAGCAAAGGATGTTTGTTTTTGTTGTTTTAGTTCAAAACATGCTGTTTTATCACCTTTTCTCAGGTCAGTCAGAGGTGAGAAGCAGCAGTGTGGAATCTGGGCCCTCTGGCTATTACTATCAGGGTGAATGGAGAGCACTTGGTGGTACTACAGTTTGTCAGTTCAACACTTCTTCAGCCATCAGTCAGTGCCTGAAAGGGAAGACAGTTCTCCTGTATGGAGACTCCACCATCAGGCAATGGTTTGAAGACCTTAACAGAGCACTTCCAGGTAGCTGCCCCACAAACCTTTCATAGCTTTAATTTGATTTTCTTCACTCTGAAACTTTTGTCTTCTATATTTTAGATCTTAAGGAGTTCAACCTGCATAGTCTGAAGCAAATTGGACCTTTCATGAGCCTGGACTATGCAAACAACATCATGGTGACATACCGCTGCCACGGTCCTCCTATCCGATTTGGAAATGTCCCAACCAGCGAGCTGCGTTATATTGCCAACGAGCTAGATAACGTGGTTGGAGGCAGCAGCACAGTTGTTGTGCTCGGCGTTTGGTCGCACTTCAGCACTTTCCCCATTGAAGTCTACATCCAGCGCCTGCAGAGCATCCGCAGGGCGGTGGTCCGGCTGCTGTCCAGAGCTCCAGGCACACTGGTTATCGTTCGGACTGCAAACCCCAAATCTCTGACACTTTATGAGACACTTACTAACAGCGACTGGTACTCACTACAGCGGGACAAGGTGCTCAGGGCCATCTTTAAAGGACTGAACGTCCATCTGGTGGATGCCTGGGAGATGGTCCTGGCCCACAACCTGCCACACAACCTCCACCCTCAACCTCCCATTATTAAGAACATGGTTAATGTTCTCTTGTCCTACATATGCCCTACAAAGGGAGGCTAGATGTACTTGGTTTTCAGCAGTGCATACAAATACTGTCTTTAATTTATTTTACTATTTATCTACATTTAATCTGTTTTTAACAGAAAATTTGGGGCAATCTTTGGATAATCAGGCAATATTCTGGGAGCAGAGGTGGGAAGTAACGAAGTACAAATACTCTGTTACTGTACTTCAGGTATCTGTACTTTACTTGAGTATTTATTTTTCTGACTACTTTTTACTTTTACTCCCTACAGTTTTACACAAATATCTGTACTTTCTAGTTCTTACATTTTCAAAACAGGTTTGTTACTTTAGGTTTAACACGTCTAAGAGAAAAGTTTGGATTTCCAGTCACTGAGCCGTCAAGCATCAAATGATCTGAAGCTAAATGGAGGAACAATAACACACAAGAGACAATCCTACTGGCATATCCTTCATCATCGGGGCTTATCGCATACAAACAGATTAAAGAGGCACAACCATATACTTTATGTATCATTTATAGTGCTATAATCAGGGCTTAAAGTGGGCTGGACTGAGTACAGATGTCCGTAATTTGTGGTCGCGGTACTTCCTGCATCTTAGCTAGTGCTACTGAAGAGGAGTGTCAATAAAGGGAGTAACGTGTTGCAGGCAATTTTAAATGCAACGTTTCTAATTGCTCAACAAATATCAGCAAACACACAAAAAGTATCTGCAGTTTGTCAAACAGTGTGTCTGCTAGCTAAAAGAAGAGCTGCTGTGTTTCCAGGGAGAGAAAAGAAAGAGAAGTTCACTCAGAGATGGAGAAAGAGGACAGGAGAGGAAGAAGAGAGGTTAGATTTAAAGGCAAGGACTGCAAAACAAACTGAAGTATGCTGACTTATGTAATTCAAAGGTTGTATGTAAATACTGCAGTTTAGTGGAGGATAAACAGGTCAGCTTGCTCTACTGTATTTAAAGCTCTGTATTGGACTGGTGCACAGCAGCGTGGTCAGAGTTACAGGTTACAGGAAGTGTAGCAGAAATGAGATTGAATCAAATTTGTTGATGCTGAGATTCATTCAGTGAATTCAACATTTATACAACCAGCTAATTTTACTTACTTACTTTGAGTACATTTGTAGTTTTTTACTTTTACTTAAGAAGTACTTCAGCTTTTACCAAAGTATTTTTTAATACAGGTACTTGTACTTCTTCTTAAGTACAGAATGTCTGTACTTTTGCCACCTCTGTCCAGGAGAGACTGGAACTCAACTAAGAAGAAGCAGGTTAGAAGCCGAGCCCAATAAATAATAACTATGAAATATTTTGAGGTTTTAGTTCAAAGATGCTGTGATTTGTTTTTCCTCTGGCAAAGTGTTAAGTGACAGCACACCTTGTTTTTTTTCATCAGAAGAGATGATAGAATGAAAGTACTGTATAAATGTCTGTGTGAATGAGGCTTGTAGCAAAAAGTGCTTGGAGTGCTCAGATAAAAAAGCACTATAAAACTAGCGATCCATCACCGGATGAAGTTGAATTTTCTTGCTCATTTTTATTTATGTTAAGGGAAAATTCTACTTTTTGTTTTACAGGTCTTGTAAAGTCCAGCTTGACTAGTTTACTGATGGTTTTTCTTCACATTACACTCTTGACATTGTAGAATATTCACCAGCTGAAGATGCTGATGATCTGTCTGGAATAAGGCCTGTATGCGAGCCGCACTCCGTAAATGAGGACTCAAGAGCAGGACCCAAAACGATCAACTATGTAAGGTTCAAAGAATGCTTTATTCACAGCGTGAAAACATGAAAACACAAAGATTCTACTGCGACTCGAAACGGGGCTGAACAGAACTGTACTGGCAGGGTTTGGGAAACGTAAGGCTCGTCACTCATCTAAGCACTTGACGCTTCGGGGAAAAGGGTCCGGGGAGACCCCAATAAAAGGAGAGTTAATGGGAGTTTCCAAAGACGGTAGTTTGCTAAACTGTAAAATCCAATGAGAAAATGAGTCAGTGGAGCTAACTGGAAATATATTACCAATACTTAAAATACTCGACAAATTTAAGGGTACTCAAAACAACTGAGTTAGAACTTCAACAATTCATTTATAATTCTATTTAATTTATGGGAATGAGTGGCTCCAACTCTTTCAGCATATTAAGTTAAATGAACTTACTTCTTTTATTAAGATATACTGTTATGTTTTACAGTGTAGGGACCTGGTGAAAACAGAAGGCTTAGTTGATGATGTGCGACAAACAGAGGTGGCAAAAGTACTGACATTCTGTACTTAAGTAGAAGTACAAGTACTTATGTTAAAAAATACTTTAGTAAAAGTCGAAGTACTGGTTCAACTTCTCTACTTAAGTAAAAGTAAAAAAGTACAGGCTCTGAAATGTACTCAAAGTAAGAAAGTAAAAGTAGTTCTTTGGAGGATGTTTCTACCTGCTATTTTTGTGTAAAACTAACCGAACCTCATTATATATTATTGTAATAATATAAAATAATATTACATGAGAATACAAATGTTATTCCAATCTAAATTTTAATCCTAATGAATGTACTCAGCTTGAATCTGTTATGTAGGACACAAACTGTGAAAGGGAATTTAAACACAGCTCTGTTCTCTGTGTCCTCCATAGTAGAGGGTGACTGTGTCTCCACCTAAACACAAACATGAGGATACTCAGGGGTTACAGTGGGATTCAGAAGGTGGAGGAACCCTAAGATCAGCTGTAGTGGCTCTGCATGGGGAGAAGAATCACAACTTTCTATTGTGAGCTGCAGTAAATGATGTTGGTGTGCAGGCTGTGATCAGCTGACCTGCTGCTGCTGCTCTGAGGTTTACTACTCTGTGTGGATGAACTGGACTCACAAAGATGTAACCCAGTATTTCACAGCTATCTGAGCTGATCTCCATCCCCTACACTGACAGCATACAGGCTGTAGAAATGTTGGATTCAGTGAATGAATCTCAGCATCAGCAGCTTTGATTCAAACTCATCTCTGCTGCACTGATGTAACCTGTAACTCTGACCATGAACACAAACACTGAGCTCCAGTCCAACACAGAGCTTTACTGTAAATACAGTACAACAAGCTAACCTATTTATTAAACACTAAACTGCAGTATTTTCATAGAATCTTTGAATTACACAAAGTCAGCATACTTCAGTTTATTTTCCAGTCCTTACCTTTAATTCTAACCTCTCTTCTTCCTCTCCTGTCCTCTTTCTCCATCTCTGAGTGAACTTCTCTCTCTTTGCTCTCCCTGAAATACAGCACCTCTTCTTTTAGCTAGCAGACACACTGTGTGACAAACTGCACACACTTTGTGTGTTTGCTGATATTTGTTGAGCATTTAGAAACGCTGCATTTACCTGCCACGTTACTCCCTTCATGCTCGCTCCTCTTCAGTAGCGCTAATTAAGCTGTTTATGTGCCGCAGCGCAATTACGGACTCGGTCCGGCCCGATTATAGCACTATAAATGATACATTAATTATATGGGTTTGCGTATTTAATCCCTTTGTACGAGATAAGCCCGGTGATGGAGGATACGCCGGTACGATTGTCTCTTATGTGTTATTATTCCTCCGTTTAGGCTCAGATCGTTTGATGTTTGACGGCGCACTGACCGGAAATGCAAACTTCTCTCTGACGTGTTAAAAAGTAACGAGTCTGTTTGAAAATGTAAGAAGTAGAAAGTACAGATACTTGTGTAAAAATGTAGGGAGTAAAAGTAAAAAGTACTCAGAAAAATAAATACTTAAGTAAAGTACAGATACCTGAAAAATCTACTTAAGTACAGTAACGAAGTATTTGTACTTCGTTACTTCCCACCTCTGGTGACAAACAAGTTCCTTCGGAGAGTTTTACAAAAGGAAATGTATCCCAGTCAGGTTACAAACGGCAGCATATTGTTAAGGGTTGTGAAATAGATATAATTTCTAAAATTAGGACAAGATATATTTCTTTTCCCCTACCTCCAAAAGCAAAGGAAGTCCATTTAAAAATTCTAAATTATAGATTTTAATTTGACACTGCTGGGTGCACATTCTGCCATAATGAAGAGGAGGATTTAGATCATCTTTTCTTCCAGTGTTGTGTCACTCAAGACTTTTGCAGCAGTATGTCGGGTTGGCTACAGGCCATGGGAATCAAAGCTCTGAGTCTAACAATAATTAAATTCAGTATATATTTTCAAAACTCCAAATCAGAAATTAATTAATTAATAATTAATAATTTAATTTTACTGGGGAAATTTTTTGTTCATAAATGCAGATTTTTTTTTTAAAAGTTAATCCAAATTTATGTAGTTTGAGAAATTCCATAAGATGCTTCTCTGAGTCTCTAAAAGTGGTTAAAAGTAAAACTGCCAAATGACTTCCTACTTTGTAAACCTCTGTGTTTGTTCCTTGCTATTAAAATTTGTTCCCTTTTTATTATTATTAATTTGAATAGGTATAACTCAACCCGTGAAACCTGATACTTTGTATTAATATTGTTGCCTTGTTTTGTTTGTAAACCGTTGTTCCAAATAAAGGGGAAAAAAACACTTGGTGATGTGTGGTTCCTTTCCGGGAGGGGGAAGGGGGCGGCGTGCTGAAGTGATTCCAAGGTTCCAGGGTAAAGGGAGGGCAGGCAGGTGACGACTGGAGAGAAGCGAGGTGATCTGATCCTGTATGGAGGTGAGTAACACAAAGACGAGGAGCAGTAAAGCATAAAACACAAAAATGTGAAAGCACAAAATATACTAGTGATGTTACCTCTGACACTAAGGCTTCAAACTCGATAGGTTACTTATCGTGAAGCAGTGGGCCGGAGCTTTCTTCGGTTGACGTCACTGATGGTGTTTGAACCACTGCTTTATTCAGAATGAATCAGCTTTGAAACTTTGGCGCGATACTGAGAGTATTTAAGACGACTGAAACACGGTTTCACGTCTTGCACCAAACCTCCTGTGCGACACTAACATAACAGCTGTTGTTTCTCTGAATTTCGGACTGTCAATAATGGAGCCATTTTTGTAACATTGTATGTTACAAACATACAATACATACATTTTTGTAACATCGTATGTTCTTGATTTATTATCTGTTTATCTGAAACCTGTGCAGATAACAAGAGCATGGAAAAAGATAGATTTTGACACCTAAACCACATCGATAGCCCCGAAAAGAATTAAGTTACAGCCCATTAATCTCTCTGACCTCTCAGCCGCAGGCAAAGGAATCCGGATTTGACATCGGAGCATTCCGGGTGTTAATAAACTACTTTATGATCAAGTAACCATGATGAAACTAAATCAGATTTCAGTTGAAACAAAATTACGCAGCCATATACAGTACCTCCAAATGTGCGATCAGCGGCTCGTGACGTTCAACGTGTCAAAAAGCAATCAGGTGAGCTCAGATGATGTTGCTTGCTGAAGACGCGGTGATTGTAACATACCTATTCACTTTTTATTGAAATATAATACTAATAGTGCCATATAATTCAAGACGTGCCTTACTTACTCCCTTTCTTACTTCCTGGTGACACCAGCTTCTTCTGTTCAGAAAGGCTGTTCTCAAAGGCTGGGGAAGCTGTTCCGTTTAAACCCATCTACTGTGGAAAAATTATTTCTGAGTAAAAACACCTGTGCTGCATAAGTACACGTTTCCTGTACACCAAGTACAATAGCAAAGAAAACAGCAATCACACCAAACCCATTTCCAAATGTTTATTTTTTATTTTATGGAATTACTCAGGAAGATAATTTTTAATATGGGATACAAAGAACAAATACATAAAACGCACTTGGATTGCAGGTTATTTGAGGAATTGTCACAACATACGTTAAGAAGTCTTATTATAAACCTGAAAGGTGCGTCACATTTGCTGGGCTTCGTGTGGCTTTGTAACAACCACTGTTGCCAGTAGATGGCACCCAAGAGTACTGAATGCAACATCGAGTAGCCAACCAATTTTTGACACAATGGACCTCACACACCAGCACGAGCCATGACAGTTTAATCCCGGAAGAGAGGACATGGTTATGATTATATAATAAATACCAACAGTTGCAGAGTGTTCTTGCCATTTTCATTTTCAATAAAATATATTTAAATCATGGTTATTGTGTTTTCATGTTGTAGATTAAACAAGATATTGTGTGATCGTAAATGTTTTTCTGCAAGAGCAAGTGTTGTGAAACCTAAAAGAAAATCTCCCTCCTCCCTGAAACATTTATGAATTGACTATCAACAGTAATTAAGGGTTAAAGAGTGTAGATCAAAAGTCACGACACATTATCACCGTATTTCTCTGTGATGAAGAAAATTAAACAGTTGCACAAAGATGCAACCTGGAGGTACCAAAGACCAAAAATTATAATAAAATAATAAGTGGATACTGGACAATACTGTTACCTATGCTGGTAAAGTCACCTGCCTACCCACTCTCACACCATCGCTCTCTGTCGGACAACTGACTTTTGTGTTAAAATTAAAAACTGAGCCTGAGTCTACTTTTGGGTCCTCAAACCTGATAAACCGTAACACAAACAGAATGGACCTGCACACTCACACAGACCTCTGTTTTGAGTCACACTATCCACTTGAATTAAATATCAAAATATAATATTACACAACAGAAATTATATTTGGTGTGAAAAATTAAGAAGACTTGCTCAAGATTTTAAAGAAACAAGTTTCAAGAGCCAAAGTCTGTAGTTGATTATTCTCCAAACATGAAGAGCTGAACCTCTCAGACTGTCAGTACCAGAGTGCATTTATGATGCAGGTTCAGCACAGAAACATGATTGAAACATGATTTGTATTTGTCTGTGCAGATGCTCAGTAATCCAGGTCATAGTAGTCTGGAGTGCTTGAAAAGAAGGCAACTGGAATTCTTTAAGGCATTTCGCCTCTCATCCAAGAGGCTTCTGCACTTCTAAACAACTAATGAAGAGTCCCAGGCATTTGACCCCAAGTGGGTCAAATGCCCACTTGGAGGTGGCCCTGAGGGTCACTGACCCACTTTTAATCATGTAAGGTGCCGTTTACACAAAGCCGTTTTCACTGGAAACGGTGTCGTTTTGATGCGTTTCAGCCTTTCGTTTACACGATGGCGTTTCAGAAACGATCCGCGTTTACACGATGACATGTGAAACGATGGAAACAATGAAAACGATGTAGTTCCCATGCCAGGCCACAAGTTGGCGTTGGTTTTCTCTTTGGAAAGTTTGTTTATGCAAGATGCGCATGCGTGGAGTGACACAGTAGGTAGTGCGGCAAATTGTTCATTACTTACACAACGGCCAATGTGAGAGGTTTTGTGTGGACTGACGATGAGGTTGGATCGCTGCTGCACACAACGCTGAATTACAAAACGGTAAAAACACAAGAAAAGCATAAGAAGCACTCGTGAATCCGCGAGTACCGTTTATCAATTTGCGCGTGCGCGAAAAACTGTGGCCGTCGCAACCATAGTGCGCATGTGCGAGTCGAGCGTTTTCAAATCACCCCGGTTTCAAGTGTTTACACGAGAACGCAAGCCGGTGCGTTTCTGAAACGCTCCACTCTGGACCCCGTTTCCGAAACGCATCGTTTTCACTCTGTTGTCGTGTAAACAGAAGGGCGAAACGCATCAAAACGACACCGTTGTCGTGTAAACGCAAGGCTGAAACGCATCAAAACGACGCCGTTTCAAAATGAAAACGGTCTCGTGTAAACGGCACCTAAGTCATCATATGAGCAAGATGTGGGAAAAAAGGTGTGGGTGATTACCATCACCAGGACCAAGGTGTGAAGGCTCTGTAAGACATTGCCCCACCCCACTATCATGTGACCTATTGAGGTCACTTGGGACAAGGTGTGAGTGGTGGTTGAAATGACTGGGAAGGGATCTCAAGGCTGCACTGTATGTGGCTGACAGCTGGTGTTTGTAGTAAACTAAACTTACAGGTTCCACTGTAATTATCTCATTGGTGGTCAGCCCTATATTATTTTAATATGACCAGGTCAGTTTTTGTTTGTGATGAACAACACAGGAACATAATGCTCCCCCAGGGTTCAGTGAACAGTAGCTATCTTTATTTTGTCTTATCCCAATTACCTTTGCTAAGTCCAGTGTCGCTTAATACAACCATAAATTTGTATTAAGAGATTATTCACTCCTTTGATCAAATGAGAAAGGTGATGTTGGTGTCATGCAACGTGCACCAAAGTGCAGTTACTATTGGATAATGATTAACTTTGATATTTACTTACAATGTTACAATGCAATACACTTGCAACAAGTACCTGGAAGCCAAGCAAACCAAAGAGAATAAGCTTTCCCGTAAATGAACACAATCAACTTTGTGACTCGGTCATCTCCAAAAGAATCTCCTCCATCAAAGTAAGACATTTTATAAGCTTCAAATGTAAATGTCAGATTCTGATAAACACATGAAGTACATTGTTGAAGTAATTCCAGGCTGTTTTTTGCAGTTTTACACTGTTCTTCCACATTTTTCCTACAGGAAATGTCGTTTTTACTTCTACTTTACTTCTGTGTCTCCTACTTCATTTTTACTTCTTCATTGAACTACATTTTTATATCATTGACATATGTCTTTGTGATAGAGACTTTATATTTAATTTGCTTACAAAGTATGATACATTTGCAGAATTATGCAGCACATTACACTTGTTAAAAAACTTGCTTTAGATCCTTAGCACGAAGTCAGATGTTAGTCTGTCTAAATGCACTGGACAGTTAATTCCAATCTGATTTTCTTTTTACTTTTTAAATGAGCATGTGCCAGTTGCTCCTTTGGTTTTAGTATTAATTTTTACTCAACAGTTGGTTACAGTACATCACTGCAGCCAGAGATGAGGACTGCTCACTGATCATGAAGTTCAAAGTTTGTAAAAGACAGGTCTGCACTTACCTTCCAAAATGTGTCTACGTCTTCCTATTCTCCGCTGTGTTTGTCTTTATAATGATGATTTTATATATATATATATATATATATATATATATATATATTATATATATATATATATATATATATATATATATATATATATATATATATATATATATATATATATAGTACTAGTCAAATTCATATCAATGGCTGAGTGTGTCCAAACTTTTGACATGTTGGAGGTGAGGACTTTTTAAAACTAATTTATTCATTTGTTTGGTTGTTTGCTCATCAAAATTAAATGTATCCATGTGTGCGGGTGAATGGGTTTGAAGTCTTTGTGTGATTCTGTTCATCATGAAAGCTGTTATTTCAAAAGTGGGGTCAAGAGGACGAGAAAGAAATTAAACAGCTAATAAAGAAATAAAAGTTAGGTTGCATCTACAGTACCTGTCAAATGTTTGGACCCCCCCCATTCGTTTGAATGGATGTGTATGACTGACCTCTGACCTTTAACAGTAACTCAGTGAGACATCTCTGCTGTGGCTGTCAGAGAGTCGTCATCTATCAGTGAGGCTGAGATTGAACTGGAATCATTAAAGCATTAAATCTAAATTTCATTACTCATTTTTATCCTGTAATGGCAGAAATTCACAATTTTAAGAAAAATTAATTTAAAAAATGTGAGGTTGCTATTCCATCAACAGATAACATTTCTGCTGAATTCCAGCAATGAAATGGTCACAAACTGCAGCAAAATAGTTTTCATTTAATAAAAAAAGAAACTTCCATGAGGGCAGATCTGCTGCTGTCTGGGTCACTAATATCACTGTAAACTCAGTCTGAGCTGTTTCTCCACGTTTTATCTTCAGTTTCTGTCTCCTGCAGTTTGTTTTGTCAGGCTGCAGCTGAATAATTAGATTTAAAAATCAAATGTGAAATTAGGGTTCAGCGTCATGTGATGAAAGTTCAAGTTGGGTAAATGGTGACAGAGGGACCGAACTGATTAAAATGGCTCCCTCCCCTCCTGTTTTTAAGATAAATCTCACGCTCAGCACTGACCCGTGTTCATATATCTTGGTCCTGTGGGTTAAAAGGGAGGCTCAGCTCTTTATTTACCTGTTGCCATGGTGAATCCTGGTATCAGAGCTCCATTGATGATGGCTTTCTTTACTCACGCACTTTGTATTCAGCTTTTCTCCTCATCTTGTTCGATTTAGTTCAGCCGTGTTTCCGGGCGTGTCCTATTTCCCTGATTATTGTCTGTGTCCTCCTCCTGTTCTTTGTCATGTCATCTCACTTAGGTAGTGTGTTTCCTGGTTCCGAGTTTCCTCATGTATTCCTAGTGGTTGAATTATTAACTCCAGTTGAGATTTCCTAGTTTCCTTGTACCTGATGTGCAACCAGCAATAAAGCTGTGTTTTTCTGAGTTCACACTTTACCTCCTGAGTCCTGCGTTTGGGTCCTTATTCTGCCTGCTGCATGGCTGATGTCATTTTATGGTCGCGTCCTCCTGTCATGTAACACACTGTGGCAGGCAGGTTTGTTTTTCTGACACTTTAATATTTTCAAGCTTTGAACAGTTTAACAGATCCTCTAAAATTTGTTCTCTTGAGAGCTTACCTCCTCCTCACTCACAAAAAATTTTAACGTCCAATTCAGCAGAATTTGGTTATTTAAACAACAGGTTTCTGCTTAGCTTTTTTATGAGGCGCCCCCTGTGAGTGTTTTGAGCAGTTAAAGTCCCAAGGTGAGTCCTGGAGAAAATATTCCCCTTTGTCTTCTTTTGCCAATCATCCTCCTTCACAAATCACCTGTCATTACCTGTTATCAGTCCTTATCACGTCGGGGTCATCACCTGACAGATAAACAGGTCTTTTATGAGGGAAGACACCTGAAACACTTTAATTAAAAAAGTAATTCATTTAATGTATTAAGGAATCAGAAAGAATACACACGTGGCCATGTGGGGACTCAGAGTAAGAGTGTGCACTCTCTCTCTCTCCGAGCCTGTCTAACCAAAACATCTTTATACAGCTTGTTATCTAAACATAAACAATCTCTGGGCGCTATGAGTTGATCTTCGTCATTCAGTCTTGTTCAAGCTGGTTTTTCATGACCCAGATTCTTCTCAGTGTCACGGTCCCTGGTAGTCCTGGGGTGGTTCTGCAGTGGCCTCCCTCTCTGTCTCTCTCTCTTGCTCTCTCTCGTTCTGGCTGGGCTGGCTAGCCTGGGTCTCCTCCCACTGAACACTTGTTCCTGATGCGGCCATCAGGACTGCTTCTTAAGCTGAAGAATGGCGTCTAGTCTTCGCTGGATCATTGACTGAGCAACAGTTAGTCTGGCTGTCTCACGCCTGTAAATCCTTTCACGTGCCCAATTACTCGCTAACCCGTTTTGTCCTGTACTTCAGATACCGCGAGTGGAGGGAGAGACCAGTTTTGAGGAGAACTGACCCAAGGAGGAAATTTGGAACACCACCAGAAGCCCCGCAGCCACCTTGCCCAAGACAACTTTGCAATATCTCTTGTGTTACCAATTCTGTAAATAAACCACCCTAAAACTTTCCTCAGGAGTCTGCCTTGTTGAGTTCACCCAGCTCAGTTTCATGACAGAACGATCCAGCCAAAAGATGGACTCAGCAGACTCGGATCCAGTAAGCCGTGCTCTGGCCATACAGGAAGAGACACTACAAAGACATGACCATATGTTACGTCTGATCACCAGCCAGCTGGGAGCCACCACCCAACAATTGGCGGATCTAAAAGGTATGTTGGAAGCCACCGTCTCTCAGTCCTCATCTAATCCTCCTCCTCTCTCATCTCAGCCACAGCCTGATGCCTCCGGTCCCTGCCTGGCTCCAGAGCCCTCTGAAAGACCCCTGCCTACTCCTGAGGTCTTCTCTGGTGAGTTAGATAGGTGCAGTGGATTCCTCACTCAGTGCTTCCTTGTTTTTCAGCAACAGAAAAAGACATTCGCTACCGATGATCCTAAGATTGGATTCATGGTTAACTTGTTAAGGGGCAGGGCTCTGAGCTGGGGACAGGCAGTGTTAAGGGCGATTGCCGATCTCTCTTTTTCCGATTTTTTTGGCTAAATTCAAGAGTGTTTTTGACAAGAGCGTCAGCCTGGATATGGCGGCGCAGAAGCTAATCACCCTACGGCAGGGCAAAAGAAGTGTTGCTGATTTCTCTATTGATTTCCGCATTCTGGCAGAGGAGACCGGTTGGGAGGAAAAGGCCCTTCAAGGTGTGTTTCTGAACTGTTTAAATGAGGAATTGAGATGTGAACTTGCCGCTAAGGATCTTCCTGAGTCATTGGATGCCGTAATTTCTCTTTGTATTCGCCTAGATGATCACATGTGGGAGCAGTGGTGCCCAAGGGACTATGATTCCCATCATGCTTCACATCATTCATTTCCTGTTGCGGGCAAAGTGATCCTGGAAGCAGATGGTGGCGAGGAGTGCACGTCCGGCGTTCCCGACGAGCAACCTATGCAGCTGGGCCGAGTCCGTTTGTCTCTAGCGGAACGGAGAAGGAGGTTGGCCAAAGGTGAGTGTCTTTACTGTGGCAAGAAAGGACACTTCATTAACACCTGTCCGGTCTGGCCAAAAGACCGTGCCCGTCAGTAAAAGTGGGGATACTGGCAGGCAAATTAAACACCGACTCCTCCCTACCCAGGCTGCTGATTCCCGCTAAAATAAACATATCGCACTCCAGTCAGCCGGTTCAGGTTCTCATTGACTCTGGTGCAGAGCAAAATTTTGTTGATCATGCCCTGGCCCAACACCTTGAATTACCCCTGATAAGCCTTCCTGAACCCCTTCAGGTCACAGCTCTAAATGGCACACGGCTCCCCGACATAACACATAAAACACAGTTGGTGTCACTAACACTCTCCGGGAATCATTCTGAACAGATCACCCTCTATCTAATTTGAGTCACCTCACACTCCCCTAGTGCTTGGTTACCCCTGGCTGAAGCAACATAACCCTCACATCAAGTGGTCTCACAACAACATCTCTGGGTGGAGTCCCTGGTGCCACCAGCATTGTTTAAGGTCTGCCATAGCACAAATAAAAAGCTCAGCCTCCCATCCAGAATCCCCAAACTTGCCATCTGTTCCCTCTGTGTATCATGATTTGGCTACTGTATTCGGTAAAGATCTAGCTCTCTCTCTGCCACCTCATCGTCCATATGATTGTTCCATTGATCTTCTCCCTGGAGCTCCGCTGCCTTGCAGCCATCTCTATAGCCTGTCCAAACCTGAGCGGGAGGCGATGGGAAAATACATCACAGACTCTTTGACCGTCGGCCTTATTAGGCCCTCCTCCTCTCCCTTAGGTGCTGGGGGGGGTTTTGTAGAGAAGAAGGACAAGACATTACATCCCTGCATTGACTTTCGGGGTTTAAACAAAATAACCATTAAAAACAAATACCCGCTGCCCTTGTTGACGTCTGCTTTTGAGCTACTTCAAGGCGCCACAGTCTTCACCAAACTGGATCTTCGCAATGCCTATCACTTGGTCAGGATCAGAGAGGGGGATGAGTGGAAGACAGCCTTCAATACTCCCTGGGGTATTTTGAGTACTTAGTCATGCCGTTTGGGTTAACTAATGCCCCTGCAGTCTTCCAAGCCTTGGTAAACAACGTTCTCCGCGACTTCATCAACAGATTTGTTTTTGTTTACCTGCATGACATCCTGATCTACTCCAAATCCCAATCTGAGCATGAATCCCATGTCCGTCAGGTCCTTTAACGTCTCTTGGAAAATAAACTGTATGTCAAAAGTGAGAAATGTGAGTTTCATGTCGAGTCAGTCTCTTTCTTAGGGTTCATCGTTGAGAAAGGACAAATGAGGGCAGATCCTGCAGGTCCAGGCAGTGGTCAACTGGCCTGAACTGAAAGCAGTTTCAAAGGTTCTTGGGTTTTGCAAACTTTTATCGCCGCTTCATCCAGAACTTTAGCAAGATTGCATTGCCACTTACCTCTCTGACCTCTCCTAAGCTCCCCTTTCAGTGGAACCTGACTGCTGAGACGGCCTTCCAGACACTCAAGGAGCGCTTCACTTCTGCTCCTGTTCTGATCCAACCAGACCTCTCCAAGCAGTTCATTGTCGAGGTGGATGCCTCAGATTCTGGAGTTGGGGCGATCCTCTCCCAGCAATCAGGAGGTAAACTGCAATCTTGTGCTTTTTTCCCTCGCCGTCTCTCTCCTGCTGAACGCAATTATGATGTGGGAGACTGGGAGTTGTTGGCAATCAAGCTGGCACTGGAGGAGTGGAGGCACTGGCTGCAGGGAGTGGAACACCCTTTCATCATTTGGACTGACCACAAGAATCTGGCTTATCTCCAGACGGCTAAGCGTCTTAACGCCCGTCAGGCCAGGTGGGCACTTTTCTTTGCTCGTTTTGTCTTTTCCATCTCCTACAGGCTGGGGTCTTGCAATATCAAGCCAGATGCTCTCTCTCGCCAATACTCCTCTTCTGAGAAACCCACTCGCTCAGACCCCATTCTGCCTGCCTCCTGTGCCATTGGAGCCATTTCTTGGGAGATTGAGTCCCTTATCCGCATCGCCCAGCGGGATGACCCAGATCCAGGCAACGGACCCCCCAATCGTCTGTATGTACCTAGCCAGGTGAGAGGACAAGCATTACAATGGGCACACACAGCTAAATTTACTTGTCACCCAGGCATGCAACGCACCACCTCGTTTCTTCAAAGACTTTTTTGGTGGCCATCTCTGGTCAAAGACACCCGAGAGTATATTTCTGCTTGTAGTATCTGTGCACAAAACAAGTCCTCGAGCTCACCTCCCTCAGGCCAACTGAGACCACTACCTACACCCGGCCATCCCTGGTCCCACATCGCCTTGGATTTTGTCACTGGTCTCCCACCATCGAATAGACACAGTAATTCTCATCATAATCAACCGTTTTTTCAAGGCTGCCCACTTCATCGCCCTGCCGAAATTACCCTCCGCCTTGGAAACTGCCCAGTTGTTAACAGACCATGTTTTTCGGTTGCATGGAATCCCCGAGGACATAGTTTCCGACTGTGATCCCCAGTTTACCTCCCGTGTCTGGAAGGAGTTTTGTACCTCGCTTGGAGCACAGGTGAGCCTTTCTTCTGGATTTCATCCACAGACCAACAGCCAGGTGGAAAGAGCCAATCAGGAGCTGGAGGCTGCCCTTCGCTGTGTGGTGTCATTGAATCAATCCACTTGGCGCTCCCAGCTGCATGGGTGGAATATGCACATAACTCCTTGACCTCTGTGGCTACAGGAGTTTCTCCCTTCGAGGCCTCTTTGGGTTTCCAACCACCTCTCTTCCCTGCTGTGGAAGGTGACCTCACGGTTCCCTCTGTCCAGCATCACCTCCGCTGCTGTCGGTGGATATGGTGGGCCACCCAAGCAGCACTGTTATGGACCAAAGCGCAGAACAAGCTCCTGGCTGATCAACGCAGAGTCCCGGCGCCAGACTACCACCCAGGTCAGAAGGTTTGGCTTTCCACTAAATATGTGCCTCTCCATTCCGAGTCTAGAAAGCTATCACCTACCTTTATTGGCCCCTTTGTGGTCGACTCTGTGGTCAATCCTGTCTCTGTTCTCCTCAAGTTGCCTCATAATATGGGCATCCATAACATTTTCCATGTCTCCCAAGTGAAACCTGTTGTCACCAGTCCTCTGTGCCCACCTTCCGGGCCCCCACCGCCTGCCCGGCTCATTGGTGGCCTGCCTGCCTACTCTGTGTCCCGCATAATGGACGTTCATTGCCGGGGGCGTGGTTTTCAGTTTCTGGTCGACTGGGAAGGTTACGGCCCGGAGGAGCGGTCTTGGGTGGCGCAGTCCGACATCCTGGACAGGGGGCTGTCATGGTCCCTGGTAGTCCTGGGGTGGTTCTGTGGGGGGCCTCCCTCTCTGTCTCTCTCTCTCGCTCTCTCTCGTTCTGGCTGGGCTGGCTAGCCTGGGTCTCCTCCCACTGAACCAGCTGCTGCAGGAGACTTTTCTGCCTTGTTGAGTTCACCCACCTCGGTTTCATGACACTCAGTCATAGGCACATCTTCTTCCTGATGTTCTAATTTAATCAATACAGAGAAATCTTGTCCAGAATGACAGAACATGGTGACGTTGGTGATGTTCTAATTGTACGTTCTGTGGCGGTCCTCGAGATGGATGTACTGAAACAGAGAAGTTAGTACTTTCTGATCTATTGCTCTCTGCCTAATGTATTATTTAATTGATTATTATTTGGTTGATCCACTGTTTATTAATTAATTTACTGGAGTTTACCTTTAAACATTTGTCCTTTATTCACTGAGTAAAAAATAATCCCTAAATAATCCCTCCGGAACAGGCTGAGGTGGGGGTGAAGTGAGTGTACTGGGTGGCCAGGGACCCCTATATCCCAGGAACCGGGAAAAGGCCTCCTCCAGCGTCATCCCACTCGGCTCCGGAGAAAACTCCCTCCGCTGCTGCCGGGAATTCCTCTTCCTCCGTCTCTGTGTAGACTTCTGAGAAGAAGAGGGGCTAGCACATGGAGAGGCAGGGAAGTGAGCAGCTGGTGCCAGAAAAAGCCCACCCACTTGGAGTTCCTTAAACTCAGGCTGGGGAGGATAGCGGCGTCGCCGGGGACTTTTCCAGAATGCAGGGCCTCCGAGAGCCGCTGTACAATTATGGTCGCGTCGTATTGTCATGGATGGAGGACCCCAATGTAGGATACGCCAGACTGGTAGGATATACTCGGCTCTAATAGGCAGAGCTAACAAAGGCACGAACAAAACCAAACTCCAGAAAAACAGGGAAAACTGACAGAGGCACACAGCATGGGGAAACAAAGAGCGAAACGAAGAGCAAGACGAAGGCAAGACGACGACGCGACAACAGGCACTGAAAACACGGGACTTAAATACACAGGAGGATAATGAGGGAAGTGGAAACAGCCGGGAACACAGGTGACGCTAACTACAAGGACAAGATCAGGGGAAGCAAAACTGAACACAACAGACAGAGACCAGACAACTATCAACATAAAACAGGAAGTAATTTAACATAGTACACACCGACTTGACACCTGACGATATGACAGAGGGATAACAGACACCAGCTCAACAGAACACAGGGGGACAGAAACAGTGAAACCATAATAAAACAGAACTATATAACAAGAACATAAAATTCTGGGTCACCGGCCCAGGACCATGACACATTTTTTTATTTTGTTAATTGTTTTTATCTTTCATTGATTGTTTGTTTTGATTTTATTTCAGTTGCTGGAGGCCGTGGTGGTGGCAGTACTGGTGGTTTGGGTGGTGGTTTCCCCCTTATCCCTTGTCTTCGTGTTTGCTGTGATTTCCTGAGATTAAAGTCTTCACTCTTGGCTCGGGGTGATTTAGTTTGCTTTAGTTTTTTTTTGTTTTGGGATTCCATCCCCCCTCGCACTGGTCCCTGTCCCCTATAGGGCCCCAGCTACTGGTAATAATTTTGTTGTTTTTGTTTAATGGCTTTTTGCATTTTAATAATTAGTGGGTGAACTTGTGTGCTTTCAGTTAAATTCTCAAATTCCCTGGGTGAAATTCCCTGGGTGAAATTCCCAGGGTGGCGTTGTCTGGCAATCCATTTACCAAATTCTGGTTCTTTTATTTACTTACCTCCATACTACACTAACAATTATACCATCCAATCTCACCCTCTGCCACATAAGCAGAAAGTTAAAGAGTTGGAGAGGCAAAATGAGCTGTTGACCAAAGACAACAACGATCTCAAGGAGAGAGTGAGGGAGCAGGAATGGTAGAGGATGAGGTGGTGGCTCCAGATTAAAGGTTTGGAGTAGAAAAAAGAGGAGGATTTAAGAACAGAGGTTATTCGAATTCTTTGCAAAATTGCACCTTATATGGAGGAAGCAGTGGATGTGGTGCACAGAGTTGGGAAAAAGACTGAGAACAAGAACAGGCATATGATCCTGTTTGCCTGTAGGAATGTGAAGGAAGAGATCTGGCGCCGAAGCAAGGGCTTGAGTGTCTGCAAAGATGGTGGATTCTGTTTTGCTGAGGTGATGCCCCGGGAGGATTGGGAAGAAAGGATGGAGCTGTGGCCTCAGGACTAAATTTGGACTAAACAATGGGGCGACAAGATTCTGTTTAGTCGTCGATCTGGAGGAATTGCTATCTGTCTTAATAAATTTCCAGGAGAAATGATAACTCACAAAGCTGATTGAGAATGTCACTGGTTAACTGCTGTCTTGAAATGTGAAAGCTTATTCCTAATTGTCACAAATGTCTATGGTGACAATAATGAGAGTGAGGTGTCTTCAGTGATGTGTTCTTGGGAAAAAATCCTCGCTGACAAAGTCTTAATGCATATATACAAAAGTTTATTGCAAAGAAACAGACAGTGTCAAAACAGGCACTTTCCTTCTTGCCACCTGGGAGAGGGTAAGTCTCTAATCGCCCTAGCTCCCCGAACAAAGAGATCACACAGATTATATAGAGGTGGTCAAAACCCCCATACTCCTAACTTTCCATATATGGTTAAGAAAACAACTTCATCCTATATCTGAACATATGGTCATCCCTTATATGGAAGGCCAGAGACCTGCAAGAGGCCCTCTGCATTCTTCTTTCTTTGAGCTGAGGCCAAGCCTTCATGTTCAAGCTCATGTTACTTATTTTACACAAATTAATAAAGCCTAAGAGAAAGAGACCATATATGCATATATAGTTTAGCAGAGCAGTACAGACACCACAAGAGTCAAAACAAAGGATTGCTAGAAAATTTAACAAATGTCATTTCAGAACTTAAAGTTACAGGGGTTGGACAATGAAACTGAAACACCTGTCATTTTAGTGTGGGAGGTTTCATGGCTAAATTGGACCAGCCTGGTGGCCAATCTTCATTAATTGCACATTGCACCAGCAGAGCAGAGTGTGAAGGTCCAATTAGCAGGGTAAGAGCACAGTTTTGCTCAAAATATTGCAATGCACACAACATTATGGGTGACATACCAGAGTTCAAAAGAGGACAAATTGTTGGTGCACGTCTTGCTGGCGCATCTGTGACCAAGACAGCAAGTCTTTGTGATGTATCAAGAGCCACAGTATCCAGGGTAATGTCAGCATACCACCAAGAAGGACGAACCACATCCAACAGGATTAACTGTGGACGCAAGAGGAAGCTGTCTGAAAGGGATGTTCGGGTGCTAACTCGGATTGTGTCCAAAAAACATAAAACCACGGCTGCCTAAATCACGGCAGAATTAAATGTGCACCTCAACTCTCCTGTTTCCACCAAAACTGTCCGTCGGGAGCTCCACAGGGTCAATATACACGGCCGGGCTACTATAGCCAAACCTTTGGTCACTCGTGCCAATGCCAAATGACGGTTTCAATGGTGCAAGGAGCGCAAACCTTGGGCTGTGAACAATGTGAAACATGTATTGTTCTCTGATGAGTCCACCTTTACTGTTTTCCCCACATCTGGGAGAGTTACGGTGTGGAGAAGCCCCAAAGAAGCGTACCACCCAGACTGTTGCATGCCCAGAGTGAAGCATGAGGGTGGATCAGTGATGGTTTGGGCTGCCATATCATGGCATTCCCTTGGCCCAATACTTGTGCTAGATGGGCACGTCACTGCCAAGGACTACCGAACCATTCTGGAGGACCATGTGCATCCAATGGTTCAAACATTGTATCCTGAAGGCGGTGCCGTGTATCAGGATGACAATGCACCAATACACACAGCAAGACTGGTGAAAGATTGGTTTGATGAACATGAAAGTGAAGTTGAACATCTCCCATGGCCTGCACAGTCACCAGATCTAAATATTATTGAGCCACTTTGGGGTGTTTTGGAGGAGCGAGTCAGGAAACGTTTTCCTCCACCAGCATCACATCGTGACCTGGCCACTATCCTGCAAGAAGAATGGCTTAAAATCCCTCTGACCACTGTGCAGGACTTGTATATGTCATTCCCAAGACAAATTGATGCTGTATTTGCCTCAAAAGGAGGCCCTACACCATACTAATAAATTATTGTGGTCTAAAACCAGGTGTTTCAGTTTCATTGTCCAACCCCTGTATGTACCCCACAGAATATATTGTAGTAGAAGGAGATTGGAATATGACACCTGATGAATGGATGGATAGATGGCCTCCTCGCTTAGGAAGGATGCAGTAAAATAACAAAATCGAGAACTTTGTCAGTGAAAATAATTTAATTGATATTTGGTGACATCTGAAACCAGAACTTATATTACTCATGGTTCAAACCCAATGGAGAGAGCAAGTCAAGAATTGATTTTTGGTTAGCGAGTGATGAAATTGTGAGATATACATCACAATCCAAAATCTCCAAAGCACCCTTATCTGATCACTGTTTTATTGATCTCATCTTAGAACCAGCCAAGTATATAGAAATAGGGGATACTGGAAATTTAATGCCAGCTTACTAAATATTGATGAATACTGTGAAAAAATTAAGCAGATAATTAGTGATATTGAAAATAATGAATCAGTGATTGGTAACATACTCAAATGGGAATTTGTTAAATTTAAGATCAGAGAATTTACTTTTTATGGATGAGAAGGGTGCTCTATTACAGCATGAGGTTTTTGTAAAATGGTAAATGGTAAATGGACTAGTTCTTGTATAGCGCTTTTCTACTCAATCAGAGCACACAAAGCGCTTACAGAACACAAGAACATAAGAAGTTTAATGTTAGATGTACAGCTAAGAGGTATAAAGCACTCATCAAAGCCATCCCAGTCCTGTTGAGATCAATGATTAAAGAAGATATTGTGCACTCCAAGATTTCTGCTGGACTGAGGCAGCCCTGCATAGCAGGAATTCACTTTTGTGACAGCACATTCACAAACAAGATGATTAGAATTATTTTGCTAAACGAAGTCTATCTTAACCAGTTAAAAGAAATTATCTTCTGAAAGAATTTCAGATTGAGCAGGTCAAGGCTATACGAAGAAAATGCATTGGACTTCCCCTTCCCCCTAAAGTTAAAGAAGTTAACTTCAAAATCATTAATGAGATTTACCCAACCAATGATTTTATGAGACTGAAATTTAATCTGGATGTAAACTCCTGTGTGTTCTGTGAAAGTGATATTGAAATCCTGGACCACCTGTTTTTCTATTGCGGGGTGGTGCAGACTTTCTGGGATGACATGTGGAGCTGGCTGCAATCCAAAGGGATTCAATTACAATCATTGTCAGTTACTGTAGTTAAATATGGAACATTCATGGAGAATTCAAATTTGGACTTTGTTATCAGAACACTGTTATTATTAGGGAGATTTTATATTCACAAATGTAGATACCTTAAAGCTAAACCATGTATAAACTAGGGATGCGCCGATCCGATATTCAGTGTCGGTATCGGTCCGATACTGGCCTAAATTACTGGATCGGATATCGGAAAGAAATAAAAAAATGTAATCCGATACATTAAATAACGTTTCGCTCACATTAGCTGCATTACAGTGCTCCGTCGTCTTCTTCTTGTGGGAAGCCAGATGCAGCTCAGACTGAGCGTGATCCTCGGGCTGAATAGGACCCTCTGGATGGGGCCCCAGATGTGCAGGCTGGGGCTGCCTTGCAGGGCACACAGCTGTCCCCATGTACCGGCTTACTTTCTCCGCTGTTGGCGATATAAAGAGAGACATCAATGGGCATGCTTTATTTATTTTATGTGACACAGCGCCACCAGAGGTGAGCAACAGCACTGCACTGGCTCACCCTGCAGTTCTTCCATGTGTTTGAACAGGAAGTGCATAAATTCTGCAATTTTGACCTGTAAAGGGTTGCAATAATTCAGAAAACAGTTTTATAGAACAATTTTATAGTACTACTACTATTACTACTACTTTATTTATAAAGCACTTTAAAACAACAGCAATTGCAACAAAGTGCTGTACAGATACAAGTCAGATAAGCCAATACACATAACAATGACAACAACGACAATAAGAAACCAACACAATAAAACAAATAAAATGAGTCTCAGCATGTATTAAAAGCCAGGGAATACAAATGTGTCTTAAGAGCAGTTTAAAAAAAAACTGCTCTTAAAATACAGTGAAGTGGTGAAATGTATTTTCTCTTATCATTTTTAGTATCTTGTCATGATGACAGGTGAGGCACTGCCTCACCTGACTCTTCTGACTGCATGTCACTGGACTCCAAAGGGGGCTGAACAGAAATGCTGCTCTGCAAATTTTGCTTAGGGCACCTTGGGCCAGCCCTGATTCTAAGATTAAGTGAAGGTATTTTTGTGATTTCTTTTTTTTTTTTGTTTTTCTTTTTTTGTGTCTACGTCATTTCATAAATACTTCTTTGGTCATTTTACGCATAGTAAAAGACTAGTTCGCAGATTAATGGTTTTTATTTCACTTCACATTGTCTGACATTTAAAGATAAAATATCACCCACAGCACAAAAGTAAAACAATGTTTGTGAGAAGTTGCAATTTCAAGCATTAACAGGTGAATGGATGGCATCAACCTGGCCTCCAGTAACACTGAGAAATCCTGGGATTTTTGACCAGGATATGTCCTTGAACGCACATGTTAAACAAATATGTAGGACTGCTTTTTTGCATTTGAGCAATATTTCTAAAATTAGAAACAGCCTGTCTCAGACTGATGCTGAAAAGCCAATTCATGCATTTATTACTTCTAGGCTGGACTATTGTAATTCATTATTATCAGGCTATCCTAAAAGCTCCCTGAAAAGCCTTCAGCTGATCCAAAATGTTACAGCTAGAGTACTGACAGGGACTAGAAAGAGAGAGCATATGGGAGAAGTATAGGCACTTGGTCATGGGCCATGTGCCCAGCGTGTCCCCGTAGTGTCAGCTCACCCGTCAGCACCCCAGTCAGTACCCCAGTCACCTTTATCATCAGCTTCCTCAGCCCTGTCTCCATCCATGCCATCTTTACCTGCACCCAAGCAACCCCCAAAGCAGCCCCAGCTCTCCAAGGAGACAGCTGCATGCCCTGCACTGCAGCCCCAGCCAGCCCATCCGGGGCCTCGCTCAGGGTCCAGCTCAGTCCGATTCACGTCTAGAGCCCAAGGTTCACACTCGGTCCAAGCGTGTGGCTCAGTCTGAGCCTCCCGTCATGTCTCCTCGTCACCGCCGCTGCTGGGAGCGCAGTCCGAGCCTTCCGTCCTGTCTTCTTGTCGCTGCCGCCGCTGGGAGTGCAGTCGGCCTCCTGTCTCGTCTCCTCATCGCCGCCGCTGTTGTCGCTGGGAACGGGGTCGGCCTCCTGATCAGCCTTGTCGCCACCGCTAGGCACGGTGGTTGGCCTCCTGTCAAGTCTCGTTGCCGTCGCTGGCGCTGCGGTCGGCCCCCTGACTGGTTTGGACTCTGCTTTCTGGCCCCTGGCTGGGAGGCCACCCTGAACTGTTTCATCTCCGTTCTGCCTCATTTTGATGCCCAGTTTTGGACTATTTTCCAGCCTTGTGCCATCGGCTTCTGTTCTGGCCCTGTGGTTTTGTTTTATTCTGTTGCTTTTGTTTCATTCCTTGCCCTTAGCCCTCCCCTTAGCCCTCCCCTTAGTCCTCCCTGACCCCTCTGCTTCGTCGTCCCAGGTGCTCTTTTTGAATTTTGGACTGTTTTTCGGGGCTTGTGTCGCCATTTTTTGATTTTGCCCCTGTTTTTGTTCTGTTTCTGGGCTGGTTCCCCTGTTGCTCCCTGCCTTGTTTTGTTTTTTGTTTTCGTGTTTCTTGGGCCCTCCTTCCTGGCCCCAGCCACTCGCTATGGGCTGGTTTTTGTTTTTTGCTTCGCCTGGGTTTTTGTTTTGCTTGGGGTTTTTCTCTGTCTTGTTCCTGGGCCTCCATCCTGGTCCCCAGCCTCCCGCCCTGATCTGGTTTTGCGTTCTGTTTTGGCTGTCGGGAGCCGGCCTGTGGGGGTGGGGGGGTCGGGGTAGAGGGTGGGGCTGTGTGCCAGTCCGCGTATACCTTGTTAGGTGTTTTCTGTTTTAGTTTGACAATCCGGTGTTCCCTATGTGTTGTGTTTAGCTTTGGTTCCCTTGTTTAAATTGTTAGATTCTGTTCACCTGTGCCCTGTGTTCCCCAGCTGTTTCTTGTCTTCCATTATTACCTCCTGTGTGTATTTAAGCCCCTGTGTGTGTTTTGTTGCGTTGTGTCCTCCCTCATGGAGGTGTGTTTTGTCCCGGCTTCCATTCAGTTTGAGTTTTGTTACAGTGCCATTCCTCTCTGTTATGTTTCACACTATCTATAATAAAGCCCCCTCTTAAGTTCAGTCTGCCTCGGAGTTCTGCATTTGGGTCCATCCTGCCTGCCACACCATTCCCACATGGCAGACTCCCTGTTAAATCCAGAATAGAATTTAAAATCCTTCTCCTCATAT
This sequence comes from Amphilophus citrinellus, assembly GCA_013435755.1. NCBI lineage: Eukaryota > Metazoa > Chordata > Actinopteri > Cichliformes > Cichlidae > Amphilophus > Amphilophus citrinellus. The sequence continues at coordinate 4,262,865 of CM024207.1, forward strand.
ACAAGGTCTTGAATAATCAGCCCCCATCTTAAAGATCTCATAGTACCATACCACCACAATAGAGCACTTTGCTTTCAGACTGCTCTCAGAACAGTATCCTGACGTAGGTTTCTGAGTGGTCCAAGTGTGTGGAGCCATGTAGGCAACCTGGTGTGGGTTCTGGGAGAGGCAGACTTTGGGGTGCTGAAGGACAACCCTTTCAAAACATTTCATGACTGTATTGTTAGGACTGTAGCATAGCTGAAGCAGGTGCGCCAGGTGGCAATGGTGCCTGCAGTAAACGGGTCAGTCTAAAGGGGGAGATTGGGCATATGAGACCATATTGATTTCAAGGCTTTAGAAACATTATTTTGCAGATTTAGATTTATATAAATAAAATTCTATATTAAAGTGTATTAACACTTAAAAATATAAAAAAAAATTTCATAGGCCAGTAAAAATGTACATGGGTCAGTAAAACTTTGAGCCACCGACTCTGTGCTGAGGTTGGACACTGAATTATCAACATTAATTATTAACATGTACACCACCAGAACATCTGTTTTCTGCAGCAGGAAATGTTGCAACAAAGCACAGGCCAAACCTCAGCTCTGAGAATGCTGATATTCTTGTTTTGGAAGCAGCCATTAGGCTTAGAAGCACACATACTCACAGGAACACACACCTAATCTACCTCACCCAGGAGATACAGTACTGTCAGAACTGATTTAAGAAGACAGGGTAAAGGCGATTTTATTTTATGTTGTATTTGACATTACTGTATTTATGATTATTTCTTTTCACATTTAAGAAAATGTTTTCTTTAAAAAAGATGATTTTAATATGGCACATACATCAATCAGCCATGTCCCCCTTTTGCTGCCAACAAGGTGGCAACTGTGGTGCTATCTATATTCTGAGCCTTTCTATCAGAGCCAGTGTTGACCTTCTGCCTTTGTTTTGTTTTGTTTTGTTTTGTTTTGTTTTGCCAGTTTTGGCTTGTCTGTTAGATCGGTCCACATGTCCCAGCCTTCAACCTCCACATGTATGGGTGAGCCTTGGCTGATGTGGCTGTTGAATAGTTTTTTCTATTGTATGATATATAATTATGTGCACATGCTTATATGGATGTCTTTTTTTTTTTTTTTTTTTACTTTTTTCCTTGTTTGGTTAATAGGCATCATTGACCACATGCTCATCATTAGATGTGGGCCTGTGTATATATAGCGTTTTCCCTGTAATGTCCTCTATGTCTGAAGCAGGGAAGCTGCACCCAAAACGTTACATTATGGTATTGTATTAAAGTCATTCAGGAGCTTTTGTGCTATTGTGCAGACTCTACCTTTGTTTTCACTTGTTTGTTGTTTTTTTTTTACATTTTTAGATTTACCGTGTCCTTATCTCCATTTAGACTCATTCTCAAAGCATCGCAGTGATAGAGCTGAAGACAGTATTGCTAATACCACTGCAGATACTGATGTTTTAAACTTGTAAAGGTAGCTTTTGTAGGGGAAAGCAGTGTGTCATGATTTATAAGCTGATTCATCATCAATTTGCCATATCTGAGCACTAAATCGGCAACATGGTGATAAGCACTACTGCCTCACAGCTAGAATGGTAAATGGACTAGTTCTTATATATGTTCTCCCCGTATCTGTGTGGGTTTCCTCCCACAGTCCAAAGTCATGCAGTTACTGGGGTTAGGTTAACTGGTCACTCTAAATAGGAGTGAATGGTTGTCTGTCTTTCTGTATTGGCCCTGTACAGGCTGGTGTACCCTGCCTCTTTCCCTATGTTGGCTGGGATAGGCTCCAGCCCCCTCTGACCCTGAACAGAATAAGCTGAAGAGAATGGATGATTGAACAATAAAACACACCTTTTCAGATTTTTGTGTAAATTTACTCAGAAACATATCTTTTTTTTTTTTTGTGACCTGTAATGTAAAGGTGTCTGTCTTAAAGCACTTTGGGTCAGGTTCTGTTTCTGTTGTTTAAAAGTGCCGTATAAACGAAATAGACTTGACACAATTCAATAAGCTGAAAATATTTTTTGTACATCTGAATATAGTTGATGGGTAATCAATACTGAGGTAACAACTACAATGATAAATAATACTTGAACATTAACTAATGCTGAATAACCAGTGTCAGTTTCACCACTGTATGAATGACCTGGTTATTCTTTGTCTCTCTGAAAGGACTGTGACAGTGGCCTCCAGAACAAGGGTTTTCCCTTTTTGTCTTTGATGACTTTACGTAAGATGGTGTTGCCACCGTAGAGAAACTTTTTCCGACATGCATCGTTGTTTGCAGTGTTGTCATACAGCCACAAAGTACCTCTACTCAATGCTCCACTCCCTGTATTTGAATCACTGAAGGAAGTGGGAGTAAGGTTACCCTACAAAGTGGAGATACAGGATTTACAGGTAGTAAATGCAGCCATGCACCATCTTAGTGCCTACTGGTTATCTGTGGTGGATCTGGAAAATGCTGTTTTCAGTGTCCAAGTTCACCTGGGCAAACAGTCTGGGTTTTTTTATACATATATTTTATTAAACATTTACATATTATGCAAAAATAACAAGAGAGTAAAAAACAACCACACACACACACACACACACACACACACACACACACACACACACACACACACACACACACACACACACACACACACACACACACACAAAAACCAAACTAAAATAGAACAGGCCAGCACAGACATACAGAAATACAATAGATTTAACACTGGTTATGTTTGGACATAAAATGTGACCCTCCTTTGCAAAGTATATCATTAAAGTCCCGAGGTAAATAATCCAAAAGGGGTTGGCATATTTTATAAAAGGTGTCCAAATAACCATCTACTAGGGCACTGAGGCGCTCCATTGGGAAAACCCTAAATGTCTCTCTGTACCATTGTTTAACGGAACGGTGCTGTCTTTGGATCCAATGTAACAGAATGCAACATCTTCCCAGATGCAGAAATTTGCGTAGGAACATCATCTGCTCAGGCATCAGGGACAATCCATGCACAGATAACCCAAAAAGAAACAATCTAGGATCCATAGGAATTGTTTGATGAAATATAGAACAGAGCTCTCTGGCAATGTTCTTCCAAAACCTGTTTGTTGACACACATTGCCATATGCAATGATAATTGTCACCCACACCTGTGTTACATTTTGTACAGAGAGGTGAATATTGAGAGTGATGTTTATGCAGAAACTGTGTAGTATGCTGTAGCCTGTGAAGGATTCTAACCTGGTTCTCCCTGAGTCTATTGCAGATAAATGTTTCTTTTTTTTGTCAGTGAAAAAGCCCTCAACCATGTTTCAAGCTCAACGCCCAAATCCTTTTCCCAATGGGTTTTGGACCTTTCAGTTGTGAGAGGATTTAGCACCATTAGTTGTCCAAAAAAAAAAAGAAATTTCTTTTTATGGTCAGAACCTTTGTTAAATTTAAGCAGAAAACTTTCTATGGGGTTCAAAATTGGCTGGTCATCTGGAAAAGTGAGTGATGATTGTACAAAATGTCTTACTTGGAGAAAACCAAAAAAAAGTCCTTCTGTATTATCAGGCTGTCCTAAAAGCTCCCTGAAAAGCCTTCAGCTGATCCAAAATGCTGCAGCTAGAGTACTGACAGGGACTAGAAAGAGAGAGCAGATTTCTCCCATACTGGCTTCTCTTCATTGGCTCCCTGTTAAATCTAGAATAGAATTTAAAATCCTTCTCCTCACCTACAAGGTCTTGAATAATCAGGCACCATCTTATCTCAAAGACCTCATAGTCCCATATCACCCCAATAGAGCACTTCACTCTCAGACTGCTGGCTTACTTGTGGTTCCTAGGATACTTAAGAGTAGAATGGGAGGCAGAGCCTTCAGCTTTCAGGCCTCTTCTGTGGAACCAGCTCCCAGCTGGGATTCAGGAGACAGACACCCTCTCTATTTTTAAGATTAGGCTTAAAACTTTCCTTTTTTATAAAGCTTATAGTTAGGGCTGGATCAGGTAACCCTGAACCATCCCTTAGTTATGCTGCTATAGGCCTAGGTTGCTGGGGGGTTCCCATAATGCACTGTTTCTTTTCATTCACCTTATTTACTTTGTTTATACTCCACTCTGTATTTTTAATCATTAGTTATTATTAATCTCTGTCTCACTTCCACAGCATGTCTTTTGTCCTGTCTCTCTCCCCTCAGCCCCAACTGGTCGCGGCAGATGACTGCCCCTCCCTGAGCCTGGTTCTGCTGGAGGTTTCTTCCTGTTAAAAGGGAGTTTTTCCTTCCCGCTGTCGCCAAATGCTGCTCATAGGGGGTTGTTTTGACTGTTGGGTTTTCTCTGTATTATTGTAGGGTCTTTACCCACAATACAAAGCGCCTTGAGGCGACTGTTTGTTGTGATTTGGCGCTATATAAATAAAATTGAATTGAATTGAATCTTTCAACATGGCCACATTTCTAATACCTTGCTATTGGCCACGACAATCATCCTAACACCTGTGAACACCAATACGACTGAAGTTTAAATAACACAGTAAAAGCCAATGTACAACTACCAACATTTAATTAAGTACTGCAACTACACTAACTCAATTAAACTTATACACTTAAAATTGAAAGGTAGAATTGGACTTGAAAATGAAAATAAAAAACTATCGCAACGGGTATTGATATAGTTTTTTTTCAATAGACTAGAATAGAAAGCTTTTATTGTCATCAAATGATGACAATAAAAGCTGATGATGAAAATGTAGCAGCTGCCACAGTTCAGTGTCTTTCCTTATAAAAAAAGAAAATGAGAAAAATACAGTAAAACCCACCTTGTGTTGTTTGATATGCATATCAAACAACACAAGGCCTTACAGGGGAACAAATCAATCTAACAAATATACAGATTGTGAGGGGTGGAACCTGGGTCCATGTGCCATCCCCTGTGGGCGGGGTTTTCCCCTTTGAAAAGGCAGGTGCAGATCATTGTGGCAGCTGTTTGTTTGAACCTGGAGTTGAGAGATGTGTGTGTGAGGAATCCCCTGGCATCGTGTGGTTAACCCTGACCTTCCCGGAGACTGGTTTGGATGGCCTAGCTTCCCTTTTGACTGAGGTAGGCCAAGGGGAGACTGTTACTTTTTTCAGGTTAATGTGGAGCTTAGTCCTAAGGGTTGTGCTCAATTTGTAGGAGAATGTTTTGCTTCCCTTCAGACTGACATTTGTGGTCAACCCCACTGACTCTTCGCATACCTGTCAAGGTGGGACCTTAAATTGGACGCAGCTCACCAAGCTGCTGCTTTGCCAGTGTGGATTTCAGCTGGTCAAGCCGAAGCCATTATATTGATCACTATTTGGTTTTAAAAAGTTTTAGCTTATCAGCTTAATGCTGAAGACCTGGTGGTGTGATTCCTGTGCTTTTATTTATCCAGAGTTGATCTATGCAGACTTTAGGTACCGTGATTAATTTGAGTTTGTGGGGGGGTTTTTTTTGTTTGTTTGTTATTAACAGTTTAAGCGCTTGGGGGAAGCTTGCGCGAGCCTTTTTCTCACTGCCTTTTGCATGTGTTTTATTAACTTTGTCTGCAGTGTAGACCGGGCATTTGATGTGACAACCATTGGGGTTTTTCCTTTTTTTTCTATTCTTTTTTTTGTGGGCCTGTCATGTCTGGCAGTATTTGCAATCGGAATGATGATCCGAATACACTATTGTACCAAACATATTTGCTTTTATAAGAAGTGCTCAATAAGTTTTCTATAGGCTATTCTTTTTAATTGTATTTTTATTTTTATTTTATTATTCTTGCCAGATCTGACAGGCAGGGAAAGACGAAGGGAGATAGAGAGCGGGGGTTTCTTTTTTTAAAATTCTCGCAGCGAATACTCTGTTTGAGTGTTGGGTTACTCATTGATGTGCAGCATTATTATTATTATTATTTTTTTTTTTTTTTTTAAAGCATTTAACTTGTTTTAAACAAAGCTTTAATTTGAGATAATTGTGTATTTATATATTAAACTTTATTCGTTGTGAACTGAAGGCATGCCTATGGCTTAGTCCTTTTATTAAAGTGGTGTGTGTTGGGTTCCGTGTCGGATCGGTGGTGAATTGATTGAAAGGTGGGCATTTGTGCGCACCTCGGTGCCCTTCACATTCTGTGGGTCACAAAGGCATAAAAGGCAATAAATCAGCAAGGCCAGTGAGGAAACGGGTTGTTGCCAAGTTAATTGGTGCTCTTGTGTTTGTGTGTTCTCTCAGTAACATCAACCAACGATTGTGTATCAGTTATAAATAAGCTATTGGCATAAAACATCTGTTTGGTTGTTTAGATTGTGCCTTACTCAGCAGTTATTGCAGTATCTGCTTATTTTATTTCCCACAAAGTCTTGGCCCAGTGGTTTGTACAAAGAATGCATGAGATACAGGAAAATTTAAGTAATCCTGCTGAATGTTCTGTGGGTCACAAAAATATACTAAATATTGCACAGAGGAGAGATATGATGTACTGAACATGCTAATATATCACAGTGAGGTAGTTAGAAGTGTGTAGTGAAGCCATTATTGTGTAGTGTTCAAGAGTCTGATGGCCCAGGGGTAAAAACTGTTCCTCATCCTGTTTGTCCTGCCTTTGCGGATGGAGTCTCTTCCCTGATGGCAGCAGGTTGAACAGGTTATTGCGGTGTACATTATTCAAACATCTTACCAAACTGCAGGCTATGTGGGTGTATACCGAAGACGCGTGATTTCTTATTACTCACTGCAGACTTTATTGCTCAATTTCACAGGTTTAAGAAAGCAAACAATTTGTTGATTGCATTTCATATCACCGTGCAATGGCATTTCCAACAGATGTTAAACGGTCAACAGAAAAGTTACTCACCCCACACAAGATCCAGGTCCTCTCGTGCATCTGCACACACTCAAATTAATAACACCACCACACCCAAAGTGCCACCCACAAATTGGGTGCAACCACGCCCGCACAACAGGGTAAGCTCCAAATTATTTCATAGAAATGATTCACCACCACAATATAGAAGACAAAGTACAAAACAAATTATGGATTCTCTGTTCAAAGTCCATAAAATACATTGCTGAAAACATCAAATAAAGCAATTCAAGCAGGACGCAGGAGATGGTGTTAGAAGGTGAACCAAAATGAGCCTTTATTATGGCAACAGAAAAGGGAATGGCAAAATAAACTGGAGCAGCAAAACAAACAAAGAAACGTACACTGGAAAATAACTAAGGGGGGTCTGGAGAACACAGGGAAACACAGCCACAGGACAACAAGACTCTGACATCTGACCAGGGCAAAACTCAGACAATAAATACACAGAGGAAACGAGGGGTGAGTGGAAACAGCTGGGGTAACAGGTGAACAGAATAACACTAACGAGACTCAGGGAGGTAAAGCAAAACACAAGCACACAGGATAAGGAACCGTCAAAATAAGACAGGAAGTAACCCACTATGGTACACACAGACTTGACACATAAGGAGACTGGCACACAGAGGGAATCTAAACATGACTAAACAGAATCCAACAACTCCTAAGCTGACACCAGACAGGGAACAACTGAACAGGGAAGACACAGTCACCTGAGACACAAACAATGAAGACAACCACCAGCACACAAGAACACGGGGAGACAGATGCACAGAGGAGCACAGACACAGGAGCATAAAGACACAGGAAGATGGGAACCCAGGAAAATCAGAATAACCTATAATTAACAAAAACCAAAACAATACAACACTACAACAACTGAGGAACTAGACAGTAAGAAAAATTAAGAACACTAAGAATCACTAAGAGAACTCAAAATGCAGGGCCACTGGCCCAGGATCATGACAGACGGCTATTAACAATTGCTTCAGCCTCACAAAACACTGTCACCAAACCCCCTTCATCCAGGGTCTGGGTCCTTAAAACAGAGTTTAACACTTTACGGACTGACCGAATCAACCTCTCGCAAGCACCTCCATGATGTGAAGCTGCTGGGGAATTAAAAACCCATTTCACACCCCTTTGCAGCAACATGTCATTAATGAGGTTGCTGTTTAGTCTCTTAAAGGCCACTCTCAATTCACGCTCAGCACCCACAAAGTTGGTACCATTATCTGAATGGATTTCAAGAACTTGACCACATCTTTCTATGAATCTTCTGAGACAGCTAATAAAAGAGTCTGTGTCTAAAGATGACAAAATTTCAAGGTGTGTGGCTCATATTGCCAAGCATGTAAAAATGAACCCATACCTCTTGAGCACAGCTCATCCACACTTAACTTCAAACAGTCCAAAACAATCCAAACCAACTCGAGTGAAGGGTGGTTCATCAGGAGTTATTCTGTTCAGTGGAAGATCAGCCATTTTTTGTACGGAGAGCCGTTTCATTCAAAATGAAATAAATAAATAAATACTGCTATTGATGAATTATTAATAAATGTCCCATGAAATAAATAAATATCCCATGAAATAAAACAAAATATTTTTTAAATAAATTTTTATCGTATTTTATTTTAATTTATTTCAAGATTCATTTATTTCACAATGGAGTTTTATTTTGTGACACTTTAATTTTGTAAAGCTACTTTACATATTTCAGTGACTATTATTTTTTAAGCCCGTTTTTCATTTGACGCTCTTTTTACTTCATGTTCTTATATTCAAATGTGGGGGCGGAGTTTTATCTGTGGGGCTGCGCTGGTCAGACGTCAGTAACCCAGAGGAGTAAAACAGGAACTAGCTTGCAAAATATGTACAGTGGTGTGAAAAAGTGTTTGCCCCCTGCCTCATTTCCTGTTTTTTTGCATGTTTGTCACACTTAAGTGTTTCGGAACATCAAACCAATTTAAACAATAGTCAAGGACAACACAAGTAAACACAAAATGCAAGTTGTAAATGAAGGTGTTTATTAGTAAAGGTGAAAAAAAATCCAAACCATCATGGCCCTGTGTGAAAAAGTGATTGCCCCCTAAACCTAATAACTGGTTGGGCCACCCTTAGCAGCAACAACTGCAACCAAGCGTCTGCGATAACTTGCAATGAGGCTTTTACAGCGTTCTGGAGGAATTTTGGCCCACTCATCTTTGCAGAATTGTCCTAATTCAGTTACATTAGAGGGTTTTCGAGCATGAACGGCCTTTTTAAGGTCATACCACAACATCTCAATAGGATTCAGGTCAGGACTTTGGCTAGGCCACTCCAAAGTCTTCATTTTGTTTTTCTTCAGCCATTCAGTGGTGGACTTGCTGGTGTGTTTAGGATCATTGTCCTGCTGCAGAACCCAAGTACGTTTAAGCTTGAGTACACGAACAGATGGTCTGACATTCTCCCTCAGGATCTCTTGGTAGACAGCAGAATTCATAGTTCCATTTATCACAGCAAGTCTTCCAGGTCCTGACGCAGCAAAACAGCCCCAGACCATCACACTACCACCACCATATTTTACTGTTGGTATAATGTTCTTTTTCTGAAATGCAGTGTTCCTTTTACGCCAGATGGAATGGGACACACACCTTCCAAAGAGTTCCACTTTTGTCTCATCGGTCCACAGAATGTTGTCCCAAAAGTCTTGGGGATCATCAAGATGCATTTTTGAAAAATTGAGACGAGCTTTAATGTTCTTTTTGCTCAGCAGTGGTTTTCTTCTTGGAACTCTGCTCAGTCTTTTTGCTCAGTCTTTTTCTGATGGTGGAGGCATGAACGCTGACCTTAACTGAGGCAAGTGAGGCCTGCAGTTCTTTGGACGTTGTTGTGGGGTCTTTTGTGACCTCTTGGATGAGTCGTCGCTGCGCCCTTGGGGTAATTTTGGGCGGCCGGCCACTCCTGGGAAGGTTCACCACTGTTCCATGTCTTCGCCATTTGTGGATAATGGCTCTCACTGTGGTTCGCTGGATTCCCAAAGCTTTGGAAATGGCTTTATAACCCTTTCCAGACTGATAGATCTCAATTACTTTCTTTCTCAATTGCTCCTGAATTTCTTTGGATCTCGGCATGATGTGTAGCTTTCAAGGATCTTCTGGTGGACCTTACTGTGTCAGGCAGCTCCTATTTAAGTGATGTCTTGATTGGGAACAGGTGTGGCAATAATCAGGCCTAGGTGTGGCTAGGGAAATTGAACTCAGGTGTGAAAAACCACAGTTATAGTATGTTTTAACAAGGGGGGCAATCACTTTTTCACACAGGGCCATGATGGTTTGGATTTTTTTTCACCTTCACTAATAAACACCTTCATTTACAACTTGCATTTTGTGTTTACTTGTGTTGTCCTTGACTATTGTTTAAATTGGTTTGATGTTCCGAAACACTTAAGTGTGACAAACATGCAAAAAAACGGGAAATGAGGCAGGGGGCAAACACTTTTTCACACCACTGTATGGGTATATTGGCATCGGACAGTTTCAATATCTCAGACACGAATGCAACAAAATCCAAGAGATATGATGAATCTTTATTCAAATGCTTTTTTAGACTCAACTCACGCTGTCCCACAACTGCCTTGTTGTTTGGCATTTTGATGCAACTTTGTCTTAATGGCAAACCTATACTGTAATGACCATCGATGAGCTTAGCAGACCCTGAGACAGCCTCATCCTCCAGTGCTCATCCTGCTTGAAGCTGCTTCATCCAAAGGTCATCAAGCCTTGCCACAGAAATTCAGTTTACTGTAATGTCTGGTTGTAAACAACGATCCCTGATCTGACAGTCTCCTCGGAGTGGACCATTTACTGTCCAACCCAGGATGGTTTTGATTGCATAGGGACCCCCACACACCCCACGAATCACCTCCCACTGCTCTAAAGCTCAAGGTAAATTTGTGCCAATCAGAAGGTCCACATCTGCATCAATTTCTGGTATTTTTATGTGTCTCAAGTGCGGCCATCTTTGGAGATCCTTTGTGTGTGGAATATTACCTCTATTAACAGGCATACTTCTTTGTGTAAAAATCTGAGGTAAGCTACAAATGTTGTCAGAATTAAACCCAGCAACTTCCAAATCTGACAACACATAACTATCCACCACTTTCTCCTGTCCCATAGTTCGAAGAAGAATCCTCATTTTCTTCCCTGTAACCTTAAGTTGATTCATTAACCACTCTGTACAAAATGAAGCAGTGCTTCCTGGATCCAAGAATGCATATGTGACAAAAATCTCATTTCCCCTTTTGGATTTCACCTGTACAGCCAGAACAGAAAGCTTACAAGCCTGATCACCAGCTCCAATCAGGCTGCTGGACTGAACCAACACCACAGCACCTTCTATTGCCATTTCTGCCATCATTTAACCAAGTTGAGCTACTTTGTTTTTCTTTGGAGTGGACATGCAACAACGTGGGATGTCTAAGATTGCATAGTTTACACGTCAAACATTTTCCATCCATTCTCTTCCACTTATCCTGTTTAGGGTCGGGTGGGGGGGCTGGAGCATATCCCAGCTGACATAGGGCAAGAGTCAGGGTACACCCTGTACAGGTTGTCAGCCTGTTGCAGAGCCAACACAAAGAGATAGACAACCATCCACACTCACACCTACGGGCAATTTAGAGTAGCCAATTAACCTAACCCCAGTAACTGCATGTCTTTGGACTATGGGAGGAAACCGGAGTACCTGGAGAAAACCCACGCAACCTCCACAGAGAGAAAGAGGGGGGGGGGCCCGGGCCAAGGTGGAATTGAACCCAGGCCTTCCAGATGGCATGCGAACAGTGAGGCAGCAGAGCTAACACCACACCACCGTGCTGCCCAATCATTCTCTACAATCCTTATTCATATGCCCAACACACAGACATCCAAAATGCATTCTTTTTTCCTTCAAAAAGGGTATTTTTTCATTTTGTGTCCTTTTACCCAAAAGATGACAAACATCCAAAGAATGTCCAGCTTCACAAAACAAGCACACTTTAACTGATGAGCTCACTCTTTTCTCAGCAGGTGTTGCACTAGTAACAAAAGTACGGCTTCTAGCCTTCATCATAGTTTGAAACTTACCTATCTTAGTTTCCTTCCCTTTTGTAACAGCTGCTTCCTGTATACTCCCAAAAAGAGGGTCACTTGCTATTTTGACTTGCCTCTCAATGAATTCCACAATGTCAGAAAATGTGGCTCTTTGACCAACCTTCTCCTGAACATCACATGCTACACTCCTCCACCGATCTTGCAACTTATAGGGGAGTTTTTTCACAATGGTTTGCATCTTTGCAGGCACATTCAAGTCACTTACACCATCCCCCTTAGAGTTACAACATTCTCGCAAGAATAGACTATAGGCCTGTAAAGCTTTGATGTCTTCAATTTTTAAATTTCCTGGTAAATCAGGTATCCTCCAATCCCAGAGAGAAGAGATCCCGTTGCCAAAAAGCCGAATATGTATACGTCTTCCATGTCCTCAACTGATAGCAGTGCAAGACACACAGGTCTCCACATGCCCCACGAATCCAGGATGTATCCGACCAGGTCTGTTCCACTAGGACATGCGGGCTCCCCTTTCCCCAATCTCTAGTGGAGAAAATACGATCCATGGTGTTTAGGGCCCAGTTTGTCAGATCCATGTTGTTTCTTATTTGATCGATGTGTAAGAGAGGCACTTTCAGCAAAGCAGCAGAGCAGATTAGAAGGGGAGGGCAGGAGAGAGAGAGAGAAAGATGTGACCGTCTCCGTCGAGAGCAGGAAGTAAAAAGCCAAATACTCATAAAAGTTTGATACTGGAGAGGATCTCCATCAAAAGCCTGTAAATCTAGCTTAGGTAAGAGGAAAACTGACTGTTATTCAGCCAATAAAGATGTAATTTGATTTTGCCTTTCCAAGACTGCAAGAAACCGATGATCAAAATTGTTCTCAATTACAGACACAGTAGGTTCAGACTTCAAGCAATAAACTGGTTGAACACCTTCATGCAGGCCTGCCCCAATCACAAGAGCAGGCAGGGTGGGAGCAGGGGCCAGAGTGAAAATTCTCTTTGTCTTAGGCCTCACCGCCACATAGTCTATAGGCAAAGCATCACATGCCACCTCAACAGTTGATGACTGAATAGTAACCTCAGGCACAAAGGCTGCAGCATCAACATTGAACTGTGTTTGCTTACTTTCTTTTAAATATGAGTTCATTCCATCTGTTTTAACAGAAATGTGAGACTCACAAGACCCTCCTGAAGACCTTAACACACTAATTTTAGCCCTAGATGGTGCCAGCTCCATGTCTAAATCCAACCCTTCTTTCTTGCTGCTCCTGCATTTTCCTCCTCAACCTTTCTTGCTGTTCCTCCAGAGCGTGTTTCTCCTTCAACAGCTTCTGACGAGCCATGAGAGCAGCTGCTTCAACCTCAGCTCTCAATCTAGCTGATGACGTGGTAGACAAAGATTTGCTCACCACTGAACTGCCCTTTTATGTTCTTCTGGACACATTAGACACACTATCACCTGGTCTTACGTCATCTTCTAATACGTTCATTATTGTTTGTGAAGTGTTCTCATTATCCTTAGGAACAGATGAATATGGGTCAACAGTGCCCTGTATAAGTGAAGCTTGGACATGTGGCACCTCCAGCAGCCATTCCTTTGTGGCTTCCAAAGCAGCAGTTTTACCAAACCAAGCAATTTTTCTTGTTCATCAGGAGGAAGCATAAAAATACCACCATTTAGTTCCTTTGCTTCCTTAAACAAGTTAGATATATTTTCAACACATGTTTGCACCTTTTCAGCATTATCAGTACTTTGCATTAGGTCTTTAATTTCTTTAATCAGAGCTTTGATCTTTCTTACCTTTACCTGACATTGTTCTTGGAGTCTTTCTAATTTAAATTAAAAGGCCTTATGTGTAAGCTTCGTTTGCCTCTTTTCAGTCACAACATTCAGCCCAGTATCATTTAACAACATTTCATCCACAGAATAATCCAGTTATCACAAATATCTGATACTTTACCCAAATCACAGTGCCTCATTTTAACACAGCACAATAAGGGGTAGCTGTGGCTCAGGAGGTAGAGCAGGTCACCTTCCAATTTGGAAGGTTGGCAGTTCGATTTGGCTGCATGCCAAAGTATCCTTGGGCAAGATACTGAACCCCAAGGTGCTCTCCGATGCAAGCGTTGAAGTGTGAATGTGTGTGTTTGTGAATGTTAGACAGTAAAAGCAGCTCAAATTCATATGGAAGTACTTTGTGTGAATGGGTGAATGCAAACATGTATAAGCGCTTTGAGTGCTCAATTAGAGTAGAAAAGGGCTATATAAGAACTAGTCCAATAATTGTCTTTTATTCGCCTTTAAAACTATCCACCGGACTAAGCTAGTCTAGCTCAGGTAGAGCAGACAGCAGAGGCTGCAAATGGACAGACTGTGGTATTTGCATGTAAACTGCATGTAAACCTCCCATATTTGCAAATAAAAGTCACGCTGCCTCCTGTTCTTATAATTACTGATGAGAAAGGGGCCTGCAGCAGCACCTTGCAGATTTGAGTTGATTCCTTTTTTGACATGTAAACATCGGCCAAAATGAGCAGTCCATTGCAAGCCTGTAGTTTCTCTGTGTCTACATCTTGCCAGTCTGCATTTCAGCATCTCACATGCAGATTTGTCATGGCCACAATTTGCTGCAGGATTTCAGTGCAAAGCTGGATGTTGGGTCACTGTTTCCGACCTCAGTCCTCAAACTTCAAGTGTATAGGTTGGGATCTCATGACCATAGGTGAGGGTCAGGACGTAGATTGACCGGTAAATCAACAGCTTCGCTTTCACGCTCAGCTCCCTCTTTACCACAACAGATGCAGCCCCGATTTGTCTGTTAGTCTCCCGCTCCCTTCTACTTTCACTCATGAAAAAGACCCTGAGATTTTTAAACTCCTCTACCTGGGGCAGCAACTTGTCCCTGAACCAAAGAGGGTACTCCACCCTTTCCAGTGGAAATGGTGTCGTTTTGATGTATTTCAGCCTTCCGTTTACGCAATAGCGTTTCAGAAACAATCTGCATTTACACGGTGACACGTGAAACGATGAATACGATGTAGTTCCTATGCCAAGCCACAAGTTGGCATTGGTTTTCTCTTTGCAAAGCTTGTTTACGCAAGATGCGCATGCGTGGAGAGACACAGTAGGAAACGCGGCAAATTGTTCTTTACTTACAAAATGGCCAATGTGAGATGAATCCGCGAGTACTGTTTATCAATTTGCGCAAGCGGGGAAAACTGTCGCCGTCGCAACCATACAGCACATGTGCGAGTCACCCGTTTTCAAATCACCCCAGTTTCAAGCATTTACACGAGAATGCAAGCCGGTGTATTTCTGAAATGCTCCACTCTGGACCCTGTTTCTGAAACACGTTGTTTTCACTCTGTTGTCATGTAAACGAGAGGCTGAAATGCATTAAAACGACGCCGTTTTCATTTTAAACGGGGCCTCAGACATAAAGGTGCTAATTCCCATGTTAACCACTTCACACTTGGCTGCGAATCATTCCACTGCAAGCTGGAGGTCACCGCTAATGAAGCCAACAGGACTGCATCATCCGCAAAGAGCAGAAATGAGATTCTGAGGCCACCAAGGTGGAAGCTTTCTGCCACTTGGTTACAACTAGACATTCTGTCCATAAAAATTATGAACAGAATCGGTGAAAAAGGGCAGTCCTGGCGAAGTCCAACACCCACAGGAAAGGAGTTTGACTTATTGCCAGCAATATGGACTAGGGATGCGCTGATCCGATATTCAGTATCGGTATCGGACGTAAAAAAGTGGTATCGTGCCATCCCTAATATGGACCAAGCTCTTGCTGCGGTTGGACCGGGACTGAATGGCCCGCAACAACGGACCAGACACCCCATGCTCCTGCAGCACCTCCCACAGGATACCCAGAGGATGCCTTCTCCATGTTGACAAAACACACGTAGACTGGATGGGCAAACTCCCACGCACACTTGAATATCTTCGAGAGGATAAAGAGCTGGTCCAGCGTTCCGAGACCGGGACGAAAACCGCATTGTTCCTCTTGACTCAGAGGTTCGACTGACGGATGGACCCTCATTTCCAACACCTTGGCATAGACCTTACTGGGGAGGGTGAGGACTGTGATCCCCTGATAGTTAGAGCACACCCTCTGGTCTCCATTCTTAAAGACAGGGACCACCATCCCAAAATTCATATATAGAAACAAAAATCGATAAAATATAAAAATGTAGATAAAGAATATTGAGGCTGACATTGTACAAGAGAGTAGTGCAGATTGCATTGATAAATAATATGTAATAAATACACTATGACTCAGAATATGTACAATGGACATTGACCGTCACCCATTACACACCACTATAATGAAACAGGAGTATGTTCAGTGGAAGGCTGCTCTCACAGAACTGCTCAATGGACAGATTTAAGAAATGATTTGTTTCTAGAGCCATCAGACTCTTTGATGCTTCACTTGGGAGACGATAACAAACAATCATCATTATTACTGCACTGCATTGTTTGCACATCTGCCGCTGCACTTTTATATATGTATATTGCATTACTGGACTCATCCATATCCCTGTATGCTTTGTTTTGTTTTCAGAGTTTGTTAGTCTGTATTGTTAATATAGTTTGTATAATTTGTACCTCCATTGTTTGTAATCATTTATTGTGCACATTAAGCTGCTGGATGCCATAATTTCCTTTGGGATCAATAAAGCATCTATCCATCCATCAAGACAGCAGCAAGAGGATATAATACAAAATTTGAGTGTGGGATCTTATGTCCTGACAGGTGTGTTCACTTGTAAGAGAAAGAAGAGTTATTAGACAGTTTTATGGAGGCCGGTAGGAATGATTTCCCGAAGTGTTCTTTATGGCAGTGAGGTTGAATCAGTCTGAGGGAGAAGGAGCTCTGCTGCCTTGTTAGTGTGGAGTGGGTGAGATGGGTTGTCCATAATGGAGAGCAGTTTGTTCAGTGACTTCCTGCCCTTCACTGACTCAAACTCCTCCAAATTCTGGCCTATGATGGTTCCTATACACAGCATCACTGTTGGTTCTCCAGTCCAGTCTGTCACTCAGATGAATACCTAGGTACCTGTAGCTGTCCACCATTTCCAGGTCATCAGAGAACTTCTGCAGGTGCCATGTATCACTGTTGTACTGCAAATCTGAGGTGTAAAAGGTAAACAGGAATGGAGATAGAACTGTCCCCTGTGGTGCCCCAGTATTGCTAACCACCACATCAGACAAGGTTCACCCCAACTGTAAAAACTGATGCCTCTCTGACAGTCAGCAATCCAGGAGATAGCAGAAGTGGTGAAACCCATCCTGAGCAGTTTCTTGCTGAGCAGTGATGGTTAGATGGTATTAAAGGCACTAGAAAAATCAAAAAACACGATTCTCACCATGCCACTAGTACCATCCAGGTGAGAGTGAGCATGCTGCAACAGGTAAGTAACTGCATCATCTACTCCCACACGAGGCTGGTAAGCAAACTTAAGAAGGCTGAGAGCATGTTTTACGTGCAAGCTAAGCCGGGCCAGAAAAAGGTCTCTGGTCGGGCTAATGCACCTGTTGATAATTTAATTAACACCAAAACAGCTGAAACTGATTAACAGCCCCCTCTGCTACTTAACTGACCAGATAAATATATCAGATGTTTAATTGACTTAAAGCTGTACTCTGATTAAAAAGTGTTCCTTTCTTTGTTTTGTTTTGTTTTTTTTGGAGCAGTGCATTTCGCATTGTGCTATCCTCATACTATCAAAAGCATTTTTTGTCTCACTGGTAAAAATATATTCAGTCTGGACCAAAAGGGTTTAGGAATTAGCTTTCCCACACTGCCATTCTCTGGACCAGAACTATTAGTTTGTCAAAAAAGAAAACAGAATTGTATGAGGAGAACCATAAATTAAAACAACAATGACCTGTGATCATTCCATTATACCTTTGGTTGGGCCCTTGGTTAAATGTCAATTTCTTAGACAACCTTTAGATTACATATACTGTGAAAGCAGCACACATTTATCACTGTATGTGTATACATGTAAGAGATAATTTTACTGTTAAAGTTGCCAATACATTATTTTTACTCTCCCACCCCTCTTTTATTCTTAAATCCAGTACCAGATGAAGGGGTCACAGCACTACACTGCGGCTAAAGTTGACGACTATACACCAATCGTGAAAGTCCAAAGTAAAATGCAAGTCTACACATACCTTCCAAAGCATGGCTGCATCATCCTATCCTTTGCTGCATCTGTCTTCATCTTCATGATATACATCATGTACATCATAGAGGTAAGGACTTAGTTCTTACTCATCTGTTTATATTTAGCAACATAAAGCAGGACACAGAACAAGACAAGATATTTGAATAGAAGACTTAAGAACACATAAGGTGAGTCGGTGGGGGGGGGGTTGGGCAAAGGTCTAGTCAGTCTGAAAGATGCTGCCATGTTGTAGTGAAAAGTGTGGACCCAAAATATACACAGATGACAGAGTTAATAAATAGAAAAGAAACCTTTATTTGGGTCCAGAAGACGTCCAACAAACAGCAGAAAACAATGTCCAGAAATCCAAACCAGGCGAACACACCGGGAACAAACAGTATGATGTGACAGAGGACTAAGACTGGATTTAGACTTTAACAGTGAGTCTGTCTAGAGACTATGACATAACCTACATAAGTGGCTGGCATTTATGCTTATGCTGGTGCTGGGCCAGACAATAGAAACAAATAAAATATTGGGCCCTTTTTCCTTCCTGGGACCCCACTCCTTGTTGTTGTCAGCTTTTTCCTGATTTATTTGCCCCTTAAGTGTTTCCACTTCTTGTACATTCTCTCATGCTCATTCCAAGAGTTTCAGCAATCTCCCTCCAGGATTTTCTGCGATTTGTGAGTCTAACTAGTATTATTATTCCTTATATTGAGGCAATGATTTTTGTTCTCTCACTGATGAATTCAAAACCTGCAATTACATATTACCTGGAAATTTACAGGAGGAATTGACAGTAATAAACAGGCCAAGAAGTTGTGGGCAGCATTGACCTGACGTGTAGTTACATTTCCAGGTAGGTGCACATCAGGTTACAGCATAGGTTATAATGTAGATTTCCTGCTGAAGCATAAATCCCCAGTAATGCAAACTGAGGGTTTCATCCTCCAGAAACTGCCTTCATACACTTGCCACATGAGGCTGGGCACTGTTGTGCACCAGGAGGAACACAGGACCCACTGCATCAGTGCAGGGTTATAATAGTTTTGGATTTTACATTATCGTTTAGTTTTAGTTAGTTTTTACTTTTTTTTCTTTAATTCAGTTAGTTTTAATTAGTTTTCAGAGTGGTTTTGCTCGTTTTTATTAGTTTTTATTTTTGATTTATTGCTTAGTTTTAGTTTAGTTTCATTAGTTTCAGTATTAGTTTTAGTTTTTCATACTTTGTCAGGTGCAAGATTCAAGGTACAAGAGTAACTCCTGTGTAATAAAAACTCAACAAAAGATACCGTAAAGAAATATATTCAACAACCAACTGTTCACAAGACAGAAGCACTATGTGCTGAATGTGTGTAATGTTAAGGACACACATGAACATCAACAGGGAGAAACAAAGGAAAACATGAACTCCTCAAACTCAATAAATTCTACAATAAACTCCCAATAAAGTTCAGCGTCAGTGCAGCAGATTAACAGCTTCTGTTTTGGAGCTAGCTTGGTTAGATGCTGCATAAGTGGCTGACCTCATGTCGCATTTCTGCTTGTGTAGCTGGATTGTGTGTGTTCATTAACTTACGGTCCTGTGCTGGTGTTTTATATGCGGTGCCGGCTGGGACTTCTTTTGGTCCTCACTCTTTGTGCTCAGTTTTTTGGCTGCAAACATATTTGTCTCTGTTTTTTCACTTTCTTCATTCCCTCTTCGTCCATTCCGACAGTTTTAGCAGCTCCCTCCAGGAATTTGCTGACATTTGTGAGTCCTTGTATTGATTGTTCCTGATTATTATTCTCTCACTGATAAAGTGGCCGAAAACGCACAAGGACAGAACAGGTTCATCACAACGTTGCGGCTGCGTGGCAGCAACGAGTAGTCACATTTCTCCGGAGGTGAACGCCAGATTAAGTCGGTTCAGAGCGGTTTCCGTAGCTGCCTTGTGTGCGCTTCTCAGGTGGACTTTGATGTTGGTGTTTTTTCCTCACTGAGACGTGTTCCATACATTTTTCATCCTTCACAACAAGACACTCTTCTATCTGTATTATCGGACTCAAAGGAACTCCATATGGGACTCTGCCGCTGTCTCGGCAGACCGCTGACATTACTTTTCGGACCAGCGCGGTGAACGCACGCACACAGCTGCCCGACGGCGCTCCCAGCTTAAACTGGGAGAGCGGAAAATGATCAGTCCGCAAGGCTTTTAAATAAAATGACAAACAAGAAAAGGAAGGTCATTTTATCTATAATTTTAGTTAGTTTTAGTTAGTTTTTTAAACTCACAATACAGTTTTAGTTAGTTATCGTTTTTTTTCCTTTTAATTGTAGTTTTTATTTATTTCAGTTAACGACAATGTTTTTTCAATTTCAGTTTTCGTTATTTCGTTCATTTTCGTTAACTATAATAACCCTGCATCAGTGTAGTGTCTGACAGTCGGTCCAAAGATTTCATCCCTATACCTAATGTCAGCCGTTGCCTAGCCTGTAGAAGTCTGTGCATCCCTCTATTGAAATGCTTCACCAGACCATTACAGACCCCCCACCACACCAGTCATGAGGAATAATGTTATAGGCAGCATAACATTCTCCATGGAGTCATCAGACCCTTTCATGTCTGTCACATGTGCCCAAAGTGAACCTACTTTCATCTGTGAAAAGCACAGAATGCCAGTGGTGGACCTGCCATAGTCCAAATGCCATTCAGGCTCCATCATGCCAGGCAATCAGCACAGGGCCCACTAGAGGACACTGGGCCCTCAGGCCACACTAATGAGGTGTGTTTCTAATTGTTTGTTCAGAGACATTCACACCATTGGTCTGCTGGATGTCATTTTGTAGCTCTGGTAGTGCTCATCCTGTTCCTCCTTGCACAAAGAAGTAGATCCCGGTCCTGCTGATGCGTTAAGTACGTTCTACGGCCCTGTCCAACTCTCCTAGAGTAACTGCCTGTCCCCAGGCATTGCCATGCACCAGGAGGAACCCAGGACCAACTGCATCAGCAGAGGGTCTGACAATGGGTCCAAAGATTTCATCCCTATATCTAATGACAGTCAGGGTTCCGTTGCCTAGTTTGAAGAGGTTTGCATGTCCCTCCATGGGTATGCCTCCCTAGACCATCACAGACCCACTACCAAACCAGTCATGCTGAATGGTGTTACAGGCAGCATAACATTCTCCACGGCTTCTCCAGATCCGTTCACATTTGTCACATGTGCTCATAATGTACCTGCTAATGAACCATCTGTGAAAAGCTCAGGGCACCAGTAGTGGACCCACCTATTTGGGTATTTTTTATAGCAAATGCTAATCAAGCTCAATTGTGCTGGGCAATGAGCACAGAGCTTACTGGAGGACACTGGGCCCTCAGGCCACACTCATGAAGTCTGAGTCTGAGACATTCACACCAGTGGCCTGCTGGAGGTCCTATTTTATGTCTCTGTGCAAGGAGGAATAAAATGAGAGCTGCCAAAGGAGCAGCCATCAGTCCTGTTGATGGGTAAAGGTACAGCCCTGTCTCGCTCTGCCTGTCTCCTGAATTTTCTCCATGCTCTTGAGACTGTGCTGGAAGACACAAATGGTAAATGACTTGTTCTTATATAGCGCTTTTCTACTCTAGCTGAGCTCTCAAAGCCCTATACAGTCATCCCTCATTATATTGCGGTTCACTTATTGCGGCTTCACTGTATCGCAGATTTTTTTTTAAAAATTACTAATTCTGTTCCACGGAGTTTTCACTATATTGCGGGATTTTGTGGTATATAGGTATTTCTGTAACACATAACTATGTTCATCACTCGGACGAAGAGATCAGTTACGCCTAAGCCAATAGTGGAAATAGAAGTTACAGCGGAGTGCAAAGACACTGCACCACCTTCATCACCATCAGTACTGCACAGCTACATAATTCATCATCTTCATCATTCAAGTTGTAGTAAGAGAGTGGGAAAGGTTTATATGAGTGTGGGAAGGGTTTATAAAGCCTTTTAATATATACATAAATAATGAAATAAATATAATGCCGCTACTTTGCGGGGGGGGGGGGGGGGGGGGGTCACCTATCGTGGGGGGGGTCTCTGGAACATAACCCCCACGATAGGTGAGGGATCACAATTTGCATTAACCCATTCACACACACACATTGATACAAGCACTGTTTTTTGATTTCAAACTGCTTTCTATCTAACATTCACACACATTCATACTCTTACAGTTGTTAGTGCCGCAAAAAGTGGGTATACACTATGTGCAATGCATAGGGGCACCACATGGTGGGGGGGGGTTGGGAGGGGTGTTTATTTCTCTAGTTGGCATTTTCTGTATTTAACAGCTTTGTATATGATATGATCAATAACAGAGGCACGATGCTGATTAGGCGCCCCTGTGCTCCTTCAGGCACTCCAGTGTGCGCTTTCGAGAACACGCTCGATTGTGACTGTTTTCATTTGTATTAAGAAGAGGCTGTTAAATACTCACATTAGCTTAAGTTACTAGTAGTAAAATAACAGGATACTGTTCTAAAACTGTGTGCTGTAGTTACAATATAAGTTATACTGACAGGGTGTGTTTTGTGTATGTGTGTGTGTCTGTGTGTGTGTGTGTGTGTGTCTGTGTGTGTGTGTGTGGGGGGGGGGGGGGGGGGGCATCTATAAATGTGTCTGCATACACCTCAGAAAGTATATAGCTGCACTCCTGCATTTGAGAACAACTTGGGATACTTTTAGCATGCAGCCAGGAATCGAACCATCAACCTTCCTGCTGTACCTCCTGAGCCACAGCCATCCCAAGCAAACCCTCTGACAATAGCACATCCTGGAGGCGCTGGAGTATTTGTGCAACCTCTGTAGGGTCCAGGAATCACCTCATGCTCTCAGTAGTGACACTGACCTGAGCCAAAAGCGAAACTAGTGAAAAGGCAGTCAGAAAAGCCCAGGAGGGAAAAAATGTCAGTGCCCTCCAACTATAAACCCATTCCTGTTTTGGGGGTTCTCTCACTGTTTCGTTTTGTTTCCATTCAATTCAATTCAATTCAATTCAATTCGATTCATATAGCGCCAAATCACAACAAACAGTCGCCTCAGGGTGCTTTGTATTGTGGGTAAAGACCCTACAATAATACAGAGAAAACCCAACAGTCAAAACGACCCCCTATGAGCAGCACTTGGCAACAGCGGGAAGGAAAAACTCCCTTTTAACAGGAAGAAACCTCCAGCAGAACCAGGCTCAGGGAGGGGCAGTCATCTGCTGTTGGGCTGAGGGGAGAGAAAAAAGACATGCTGTGGAAGAGAGCCAGAGATTAATAACAATTAATGATTAAATGCAGAGTGGAGTATAAACAAAGTAAATAAGGTGAATGAAAAGGGAACCCCCCAGTGGAATAGCTCACTATTGGGAGCCGGCTCCTGTCTTTCACTTCAAAGAGCCGGCTCTTAGAGCCGGATCGTTCGCGACCGACCCATCACTAAAGGGATGGTTCAGGGTCACCTGATCCAGCCCTAACTATAAGCTTTATCAAAAAGGAAAGTTTTAAGCCTAATCTTAAAAATAGAGAGGGTGTCTGTCTCCCGAATCCAAGCTGGGAGCTGGTTCCACAGAAGAGGGGCCTGAAAGCTGAAGGCTCTGCCTCCCATTCTACTCTTAAGTGTATAGCTCTAGTGTAGGTGTTGTCAATTTCATTAACACCAAAGCAGTTGTAACTGATTAACACCCTCTATTAATTAACTGACAAGATCACTATCCCAGAAATTTAATTGATTTGATGCTATACTCTGACTGAAAACTATTCCTTTAAATTTTGGAGAAGTTTACATACAAAACTGAATACAAGTCAGTGGGGCTGGAAATATCAGTGTCCATCAGGTGCACAGGAATGACATATGACAAAGTCCATAAGAAGCCACAGTGGTGGCTGTTCTGTGGAATACACAGAACCAGAGAGCTACAGGTAACTCCAGTAGACATGACTGGGGAAGAATTAAGCAGACAAGGGGTGAGAATAGGTATGGGTCCAGGGAAAGATCAGAAATGTCCAGAGCCATATGAGGCCGAGGAAAGCTAGAGACTGGTGACAGCTTTAATAAAACCCCACTGGTGAGGTGCTGTTCCACATGTCTGAAGACATGTGGGACAGGACATAGAAACAAACATCATTCTCATAATAGAGCCACACAGAAATTCTCTTGAGGAAGAAGATGCTTGAGTGACAGATGAACTTGGCAGCACATGCCCATTGGATTAGAGCAGACTGAAGAGGGAATAAGTAGGTGATTAACAAGTCCATTCTCCTGATCTCTGTTTGCCATTCTTAATCCATGTGATAGATTAAAAATGGGATTTCATTATTCAGGTTAGATAATGGAATAAGTTTAATTGCATTGAATTATTTTAAATGTCTTCATTTAGTCATGCATTTGCATGGACACAAACAAGCCAGTGGAAGTAGAAAATACCATTGCAAAAAAGACATCTTTCATTATAAAATGTTAAAAACTAAAGATAAATTAGACTTCATTTATTTGATGCATTTTTGTCAAACTCTCTCCCTTTGGCAGTTTTGGAAAGAAGACAACACCATTATCGTCATCCCAGCAGCTGTCAAAGTAACTCCACCTTCTGACGTGCTTTATGACTTCTGTAAGTTGAAAACACTGTCACCTAAGGAGGTGCTTGAAGAACACCACCTACTAGAATCCATTGCTTGGCCTGAAACTCCACCTGTACCATCTCCTCTATTCCTGAACAAGACCAGTGATCCAGCCCACAGCACCTTCACTATTCTCCCAAGGAGGGAAGGGGGACAGTGGCACGTAGGGGATAAGCTGGAGGTTATGGTCAAAATAAATGATTTCCAAGGACAACCAAAGAAGTCGGGGGGAGACGTCTTATTTGCTCAGCTACACAACCCAACTCTTGGTGCAGGTGTGGCAGGGCACGTGACGGATCATCTCAATGGCTCCTACTCTGCTGTATTCTCTTTACTTTGGGAAGGAAGCGCAGAGGTTGAGGTGATTCTAAAACACTTCTTGTAGGTGCATTGTAGGATTGTAAGTGTTATAGGTCTATCTTTAATAGAACTTCCCTTATTTTTTTGAATCACTCCAGTGTTTAGAAAAATATAAGCCTCAGAAACTTTATTCATTTGTATCACTTCAAAAGCAAATGCTAAGTATGAACCAGGAATAAGAAATGCTAAATTCATAATAAATATAAACCATTGAAAATACTGTCACTTTCTGTGATTGGAATTATTATGGTAAGAAGTAACTCATCCAAGATTTTTAGCAGATGCATCTATTGCTACTTTCCCACCGCCGAGGAGCCGGTTCGCGTGCCAGTGCCCGTGCTGTTCCCAATGAACCGGCAAAACGCTTAAGAACGGGCCCGCGTGCCCACCGCGTTTCTGTGAACTGCTCCTTTACGTATGAGCGTGGGCAGGTCCTCGTCTGGACACGGAAGCCGAAGCGCACAAACGTGGGAGAACACGCTCTCCTTTCTTGTGCTGCAAATATGTTTTATGGTCCAAACCAAACTACTGCAGCATCTGTGTGCAGCACAGAGGGAAACACAGACAGCGATTAGAGCAAGACGACAAGTACGCACTTTGTGTCCTTTTATCTGTGATATGAACTGATACAAAGCAGCAAGTTCAGCCTTAGAGCCCAACCTAATTCACAGCCGTAAAAATCGCTTCGCTTTTCTCCTGTAATACACATGTAATATGGTAGAAAACTTGATGTTGAGACGGCAGAGTCACACCCTTCTGCCGCTTTCGTCACGCGTTCTTGGTTCGAGACCAGCTAGCTTACGGGGCCAGAGTTGAACCCGTTTTTCAGCCGAGCACCGAGTGCTTCGGCGGTGGAAAACCCGCCTAACGGTTCAAATTAAGGCACCGGCACCGGAACCTTGTTGATGGGAAAGAGGCCTATGATGAGAATTTGAACATCTTAGATCACATCATTCTGCAGTTATCATGTTCACAAGATTTTCAGAAAATGTGACCTCTGACCTTGACCTTGAGGTCAACGTTGCCTAGATTTGAACTCATCTGAGATTTTTAGTAGATGGACCTATGGTATGAATCTGGACATCCTGGGTCACATTGTTCTCTAGTTATCGCGTTCACAATGTTTTGTCCAAAGTACACAAGCTGAACAGATAATAATACAAAATTTTTGTTATGAAAATGTAGACAGCTACCTTTTACATTTTTGACTGTTGGGGTTCTAAAGATGTTAAAAAGTTGAAAAGGGTTGGGCTGAGAGACTCTTCTTTGAGATTTATTGGCAGTTGGAAACCTACAAATTGGTACGCTACTGCCACCGAGTCTCTGGAGCTTGAAAAATAGGGCGACTGGACATCTTTTTGTTTCTTGAAGACATTTCACCTCTCATCCGAAAGGCTTCTTCAATTCTCAGAACTGAAGAATCATTTTTTCAAGCTCCAGTGACAACTATGACTTAGATGACTGAGAACCTACACAGACATACTGCCACCAAGTGATCAGAAGTACAGATCTAAATGTCCAGTTGCATACTCAGTGCTTTCAAATGAAGGAAAAAATATTCTCAGTCAAATGACTTATTCTAAGACACATAGCACATAGCATTATTATATTTATTACTTTCATTTGCATACACACATGAAATTAAAACACAACCCTAAAACTTTACTTGGTTTAACCTGTATAATTTTCTCATCTTATGTGAAAAACTCAGAGGGCCTTTAAAGAACATTCCCTGAAGGTAGTGGAATGGTAGGTAGTGCTTTTCAAGCCACTCATGCTTCCCTTTTCACGCACCCACAAATAGTGTGCTACAATACATTGAACAACATCTTCTGTTGGACATATGAAAAGAAGTACGCATACCTTCTTTGTTTCCTCTTCCCGAAGATTTGCGACGCAGACTACAGAACAATTTTGTTGTTGTCTGTACTCCTCCAGAGTGAGCACAGTAAAGGATTTTCTGGAGGGATCCATGTTGGTTTTCTGACTCTCTTTCTGGAATGTGCTCAACTTTGGAGTGATGTCATTTGAGGACATGATTCTCAGTCCTAAAATGACAGCATGCCCACTCCTGGTTAGGAATTAATCAGTGCCCCAAGTGGAGAAGTTCAAGTATCTCAAAGTCTTGTTGATGAGTAAGGAAACAGGGAGCAGGAGATTGACAGATGGAACTCCACTGGTCTGTTGTGGTGAAGAGAGCACTGAGTGTGGAAGTAAATCTGTCAGTTTACCTGTCGTTCCTGTTCCACAGGCTGTGGGTCGTGTCTGAAAGAATTAGATTACTGGAACAAGCAGTAAAAATGAACTTCCTTCGAAGGATATCTGGTGTCTCCCTTAGAGATGGGGTGAGGAGCAATCTTTCAGGATGGGTTCAAAGTAGATCTGCTCTCCTCCACATCAAGAGAAGCCAGCTGAGGTGGTGAGAGCATTTGACTGCCACCGGGACACCTCCTTAGATGTCTAAGTGGGAGGAGGCCCTGGGGTATACCCAGAATACAATGAAGAGATTTTGCCTCTCAATTGACTTGGGAACACCTCCAGCCAAAAGTTCAGCCAGAACAGCTGGATGAGATGGCTGGGGAGAGGGAGTTGGCATGTCTGCTTAGACTGCTTTCCTCATGACTAAGATCCAAATAAGGATAGGATAGGATAGGACAGGATGGATGGATGAATGGAATGACAACCGTAAGAGGAATGAATGTGGTGCTGTTTTTCTGCTTTCAGTTTTTGCAGCATGAGAAAATAATTAGCACCAAAGTTAGCGTACATGCAATAACATATTAAAGTACTGTACTAAGCTAAGCACACTAAAGGTTGTGACCACACTGGCCAAAACTTGGGTTAAACCAATAGGTTATTTCACCCAGAGTATCCACTAATTAATAGCTTGCATTTTTGATGGATAAGAAATTATACTTAAAGAACAATATTAATAAAACAAGTGTATCCCGTTCTTAATCCATAGGGTTTAATATAATGCCAGCTCACCCTTTGCAGCTATAACAGCTTCAGCTCTTCTGGGAAGGGTTGAAGCACCACACCCAGAATCATCCATCAGTCTGCCAGATGGAGGAGCGTGATTCACTCCAGAGAACACATCTCCACTGCTCTAGAGTCCAGTGGTGGTGTGCTTTACATCACTGTAGCCAACATGTTGCATTGTACTTGGTGATGTAAGTCTTGGATGCAGCTGCTCGGCCATGGAAACCCATTCCACGAAGCTCTCTACATTCTTGAGCTAATCTGAGGGCCACATGAAGTTTGGAAGCCTGTCCCAATCGACTGCAGAAAGTTGGCGACCACTGTGCACTATGCACCTCAGCATCCACTGACCCCACTTTGCAATTTTACATGGCCTAAACTTTGTAGCTGAGTTGCTGTTGTAATGAATCCCTTCCACATTGTAACACTAACAGTTGACTGTGGAATATTTAGTAGCAGGGAAATTTCATGACTGGACCTGTTGCACAGGTGGCATACCACGCTGGAATTCACTAAGCTACTGAGAGCAACTCATTCTTCCACAAATGTTTGTAGAAGCAGTCTGCATGCGTAGGAGCTTGGTTTTATATAATATGGAAGTGATTGGAACACCTGAATTCAATGATTGGGATGGTGAGTGAATACTTTTGGCAATATAGTGTATATGGAGACAGCTTTACGAGTCGTCATTGTATTCTATATGAGAGAGTTGGCTGGCAGTCGTGGCATTTTATTTATTTACATATATGCAAATTAGTTTTAAAAACAGACTAATGATGCCAGAAAGAAAAAACTACTCTTGGACAGTCTGTACTACACAGTACAGTCTGTATTAGATAATCCAATTAAAATGCTCCAAAAGGTACCAACAGCACAAACATGGTCAAGAGGTCCAGTTAGTGACTTGAATTAGGAGAGGTTATCTGCTCCTGGAGATAGCTGCCTGTGCGGCACACCAGCAGCCACTTTCCTAACTTTAAACTTTTCCAGGATCTGAACTTTTCATTTTTGAAGTCAACCTCAAGTGGCCATGCCAGGAACTATGCTTCTTGGCACTTCAGTCCTTTTTAGCTTGGTTTTTCAAAGAAAAAGTTGAGGTACTGTCATAGCCTTGGCAGCATCGGCAGTGTCTGTTCTACAAAAACATTAACACTGGTCATAATTTGAAAATGATGTGAACTAGGATGTTTCAAATTCACACCATAGATACACCTACTAAAACTCTCAGATAAGTTTGAGTCTTGGCCACGTTGACCTGAAGCTAAAGGTCAGAGGTCAAGTTTTCTGAAACTCTTTTGAATGCGGTAACTCGAGAACAATCTCGCCTAGGATGTTCAAATTCTCACCATAGATGCATAGTGTTCAAGCTAGACACATCAACCTACACACACACACACACACACACACACACACACACACACACACACACACACACACACACACACACACACACACACACACACACACACACACTAGTTCACTCACTTCACTATAATAACATGCCTAAACAAGTAGTTAAGGTTTATGTTTAACTGCTACCAGCAAGCAAAATGAATAAATTAATTGCCAGCAACAAGAAATAGAAAATGAACAGCAGCTTGTTTTGGTTGCTCCTTTTATTCACAAATGGGCACCACGGATGGTTCCACATATTTGATTGAGCAGATTTTCATGCTAGACACAATTCCTGATCCAACCCTCTTAGGAGTTTGTCTTCTCTTGGGATCTTTTGCATGTTAGGTGATTATGTAAAACACTACAGTAGGGAGCCACTTGCCACCAACAAGGTTGTAGTCACATACATATTTCTATGAGACCAGGTTACCAAGCTCCGATTCTTTGTCCTACCAGGTGACACTGGTTCACCCCAGTGAAGCAGTCACAGAGCTACGCAGACTGACCAGAGAACAACCCGACAGGATGCGCTTTGTGAGCCAGTTCCGCTCAGGCTCAGTTACTGAAACTACGACCTGTCACATATGTTTAAATGAGACTCAGCAGCCTGTGTGCAACTACACTGATCTCAGAACAGGTGAGCCGTGGTTCTGCTACAAGCCAAAGAAGCTTAGTTGTGATGCCAGGATCCTCCACTTAAGGGCAGGATATAAAGCAGTCACAGCCATGGAGAAGCTCTTTCAAAGGTGAGCATTACCAGCACATCCCTGGTGGGAAATTTCTGGAGTTATTTAAATGATGGCTAAACCAAAACAAGAGAAAATAATCAACTGGAATCAAACTAGATTATTTTAATAATTAAGAAAGCTCTCTTTTAAGAAACTTAAAAGTGCAACCTCAATTTTTTAAAGTTATTTTATATAGTCTTTCCTCAGAAATGAGGTAATTTCAAACTTCATTTGTACTTGTGCTAATAGTAAATAACTACACTGTTCACTGTATTTTTCTTTTAATGTTTGGGAATGTTTAATCCAATCTACTTTTGCTGCCTGCTGTGTCAGATACATTTCTAGTTTAAAAATCATTTAGAGTCTCTCCCATTTTTGTTAAGAGACGGTTTTTTTTATGTGTGCTCTGCCTCAGAGGTGTCAACATGAAAGTCTCCATTCCAGCTTCAGGACCTGCCAGTGTGACCGTTTTGCCCCAAATGAAAAGTAAAGCCTAGTTTTTACTTCAAGCATCTCTATCTAACTTGAAAGGCAGTGTGCTACAGATTGTGTGCAGGTGACAGGTTGAAAGATAAGTATTTATAGCACATTTACTACCTTGTTGTAGACTGTGGATTCCTGTAGAAAGATGTGTCATGGCCAGTTTAAGAGTAAGTGGTGGTAGCATGGAGTACCTCGACTATTTAGGTTAAAGTTTATGGAAGGTTTCATTAACTGATGTCAGTATAACTTTTCTTTTGTATGGATTATAACTCCTGTTATTCCCCAAAATAAAGAGGTCTATTCTAACAATACAAGGTACAAACAAAAATTTCCCGGAACTGCCCAGTAAAAACAAAAAACCTTAGCTGATTTGAATTAGGCAGATCTCCTCTTGAATGTTATCTTCTCCTACACCTCCAGCTTGCTTTTCATTATGATAGTTACCTCACCCACTGATAGGTGGAAGGAGGTTATGTTTTTGGTCACGTTGGTCTTTCTGTCTGTTAGCAAGATAACTCATACAAATATGGACAGATTTCAGTTTAAATTTTTGGAGTTCTTGGGGGGTGGTACAAAGAACAATTGTATAAATTTGGCGGTTGATCCAGGTCATGATCTGGATCCAGGATTTTGTAAAAGGATTCTTTACCATTGTGCATTAGGAACAATATTCACATATTTCAGTATAACCTTATGAGGATAAGTCAGAATCCTCTAAAAAGGAACATGACCTTAAGTTCTGCCACATAGCAAAGTTTGTTTATGATCCAAGGAAGATTCCAGATCTAATGATCCAGAATGCTGAAAATTATAGTATTAAAAAAATGTTAATTCTGGTAGAGTAATAAATAAAGCCAGTGACCTGCAGCTAACACCAAAATATAGCTGAAGCTGATGGAGTATGACAACATTGGGTTGCAGCATAGTATTGACACATAGAAAATTTGGAGTGGGTGAGAGAGAGAGAGAGTCTAAACAAATACCAGCAGTGCTGGAGTAAAATGGGAGGCAGAACATGCCATAGGTATTAAAGGTACTGCGCTGCAGTCATTTGAATCATATTTATCTAATAGACTCCAATTTGTTCATGTAAATGGGGAGTCTTCTTCACACACTAAGGTTAATTATGGGGTTCCACAGGGTTCTGTGCTAGGTCCTGTGCTTCCCTTAGGCAGTATTATTAGAAAATATTGGATCAATTTTCATTGTTATGCAGATGATACTCAGCTTTATCTATCGATGAAGCCAGATGACGCACATCAATTAGTTAAACTGCAGGAATGTCTTAAAGACATTAAGGCCTGGATGACCTCTAACTTCCTGCTTATAAATTCAGATAAAATTGAAGTTCTTGTACTCGGCCCCACAAATCTTCGAAACGTGGTGTCAAACCAGATACTTACTCTGGATGGCATTACTTTGGCATCCAGTAACACTGTGAGAAATCTTACAGTCATTTCTGACCAGGATATGTCCTTCAGTGCACTTATTAAACAAATATGTAGGACTGCTTTTTTGCATTTGCACAATATTTCTAAAATTAGAAACATCCTTTCTCAGAGTGATGCTGAAAAGCTAATTCATGCATTTATTACTTTGGATTCAGGAGACAGACGGAGAGGGTGACAGACACCCTCTCTATTTTTAAGATTATGCTTAATACTTTCCTTTTTGATCATGCTTAAAGTTAGGGCTGGATCAGGTGACCCTGAACCCTCCCTTAGTTATGCTGCAATAGGCCTAGGCTCCTGGGGCTGCTATGATGCACTGAGTGTTTCTTTTCATTCATCTCGTATTACTCTGTTTATACTCCACTCTGCATTTAATCATTTGTTATTATAAATCTCTGTCTCTGTTACACAGCATGCCTTTTGTCCTGTCTCTCTCCCCTCAGCCCCAACAGGTCGTGGCAGATGACTGCCCCTCCCTGAGCCTGGTTCTTCTGGAGGTTTCTTCCTGTTAAAAGGAAGTTTTTCCTTCCAACTTTCACCCAGTGCTGCTCATAAGGGGTCATTTTGACTGTTGGGTTTTCTCTGTAATTATTGTAAGGTCTTTACAGTATAAAGCACCTTGAGGTGACTGTTTTTTGTGATTTGGCGCTATATAAATAAAATTGAATTGAAAACTGCTTATTTGTGACTGAAGCTTTCATCATCGCCTCCACACAAAATTCAGACCTTTCTGAAAAAGTACTGCATGATTTTTCTCCACACACGTTCAAGTCCTTCGAGAAATTGCAGAGGGCACGTGCAAGTGATGAAACTACCAGGAAGTGATCTAAAAATAGCAGCAGCATTCTGTAAGTGCAGGATAAGATGATCTTCAACAACTGATGGACTAAATTTAAATCACATAAGAATTAGGATTATTTTGGGCCAGTTCCCAGTAAACTTTAATAATACCATAATCATAACAGCTGATTGACAAAGATTCATTGCAGAAGTATCAAACTTTAGCAGTGTAAAAATGTGATCGCTCTTTATTATTGCTTTGCATTATTGCATCATTGGTTGTTATGTTACAACTTTAAATTTTTTTTTTTTTGGGGGGGGGGGGGGGGGGGGGCTTTTTTGCATTTATATATCCAGTGAGTTTGGTAAAAACCCACAAATATTATGACCCTCCCGCCATCGGTTATTTTGTTGTTATTTTTACCTGTTCCCAGATCAGTCAGAGGTCAGCAGCAGCAGTGTGGAGTCTGGACCCTCTGGCTATTACTACAATGGCATGTGGCAAGCTGTAGGTGGCCCCGCAGTTCATCAGTTCAACACTCCATCAGCCATCATCCAGTGTCTGAAAGGAAAGGTAGTTCACCTGTATGGAGACTCCACTATCAGACAGTGGTTTGAATACTTTAATACACTACCAGGTAGCTGCCCCACAAACCTTTATGGAAATAATCTGATTTTGTTCACACTACAGCTTAACTTGTTTCCTTTGCAATACTTTCAGATCTAAAGGAGTTTAACCTGCATAGCGAGACAAAAGTTGGACCTTTTATGGCTCTGGACTATGCAGACAACATAATGATGACTTATCGTGTCCATGGGCCTCCTCTCCATTTTACCAAAGTCCCCACCAGCGAGCTGCGTTATATAGCCAATGAACTAGACAACATGATTGGAGGCAGAAACACTGTTGTAGTTTTTGGCATCTGGGCTCACTTCACTTCGTTCCCGGTTGAGGTCTACATCCAGCGTCTGCAGAGCATCCGCAGGGCAGTGGTGCAGCTGTTGTCCAGGGCACCAGACACACTGGTTGTCATTCGGACCGGAAATCCCAGAGAGTCAAACCTCAATGGTGTATTAATTACCAGTGATTGGTACGCACTGCAACAGGAAAAGGTGCTCAGGGCCACGTTCAGAGGTCTGAATGTCCAACTGGTGGATGCCTGGGAGATGGTCCTGTCCCACCACCTGCCACACGAGATCCACCCTAAACCTCCCATCATCAAGAACATGATTAATGTTCTCTTGTCCTACATATGCCCTCAAAAGGGTGGCTAGATGTGACTGTGTGTCCATGCACACACATTTATTCATCATTTATTTTAACTAATCTAATAAAACAAACAAAAAAATAAATAAAAATACTGAATTCATTCTGCACAAATTTAATCTATGTTCATAACCATCAGACAGTTTCCTAATTAAAGCTGGGCCCTTAGCCCTGGGCTTTAAACAGTGATAAGGGCTCAGCATAAGCACAGGTGCATAAAGGGACATAAAGACGAAGCATCTCAACACAAAATTTCACTCAAAATGAAAAATGTCTTGCTGTGTGTCAGAGCTGTAATTTCTAGTTTGTGAGCCTGTTGAGCCCATTTCTGCTTTCTGTCCCATCAGTCTCTTAGTTCAGCACCACCTTGGTGCTAATCACCAGACAGATACAAATACAATTTATGTACTGAGCTGAAGCACCCCAAAAACCATTGGTGACCTTGGCCATTTGGTCTTAATTTAGTTTATATCAACATGCATTAGACAGCCTTCTTATTGGTTCATTGGGTGAGTGTATTTGGAACCAAAAATGCCATAGTTGCAGCTGTCTAGGTAAAAAAAAAAAAGAAATCAGTTCATCAGTTAACAGGCATCTTAGCTGAAGTTTGTAAAATAATAGGTTAAGGATGATCTCACTTTTGTTTGATTTTACCTGGAAATGTCACAGGTTCCATAAATGGGATGTGATATGGAGTCATCCAAGATAGATATCAGTGTGTAACTGCATCAGGCTGTTGTAGTTTACAATTCTGACAAAAAATGTTGTTTTGTTTTTTTTAAATGAATGTTTGTATGAATGTTTTTACCTCTGTGCCTCATTTGTAAAATGTCAGTACTGATCTGCAGCCACTGTTACAGGTCCTGCTGTAAAACTTTAGGACATACTTAACACTTGAACCTGTGACCCGTCTGCTTCACTTTCACAGGAACAGTTAATGTACACCTAGACTCATTACTTCCTTTTTTAACTAGTTCCATTTTGGCATTAACTCTGAGGCTGTCCTTGAGTAACTGTCGACTCTGCTGTATTTTGTTGATGACAGTGTAATCTGAGATTTTTATTGGTATCTTTTGTTTTTTTATTTTTTTATTCTGTCATGGTCCTGGGCAATGTGCCCAGTATTTTGTGTTTAGTTCTTCTGGTTTCTGCTTTCATGGAGCTCCTGTTATGTTTTCCAGTTTGTGTTTGGTTTTGTTCATACATCTAAGTTCAGACCCGTCGCTATGGGCGGGCCCTAGGGGGCCGTGCCCGCCCACTGATACGCTTGGGCCCGCCCTGGCCCGCCCACCCAAGCCAGATCACTAATCAAGCTAATAATAGTGGTGCCCACCGCTGGATTTCATAAGCCCCCCTTAAGACTGAGATCTGGCGACGGGACTGTCTAAGTTCCTGTCTTGTTTCGGTACGTTCTAGTTTCTAGTGCAGTGTGTTTAGTTTTCCTTCCTGTGTCTCCCTCCCAGGTGTTCCTTTTCCCCTCGTTACCTACTGTGTTTATATGGTCTTTGTCCCGTCATTGTCATCGGTTCTCCTCCTGCTGTGGTCATCCATCAGTTATTCAGTTTGTCAGTCAGTTGAAGTTTACTCCCTTTGTTTTCCTGCTGCCTGGTTTCCAGCAATAAAGCTGCATTTTGAGTTTAACCTGTTAAGCTCTTGTCTATAAACATATGCTACAAACCAAAGGATCAATAAAATTATTAACGAGAGATAAAGAATCACCCTCTTACAAAATGTGTACAATATAAACAGTGTAGTTTCTGGTGTCTCACTGATAAATGCTGAGAAAACTGTAAAATCTGTCTGTAATAAGGGTGCCTGAATACTTTTCTTTTATTTGCCAAAGTACAGTCACAGTAAAGTGACTCACTCTTTTGGAGTACAGTCAGTGAGCGTCCAGATCCTCACTGCAGTCACATCACTGAAGTTACTGCCTGACAGCACTGCGCGCCTCCTCCTGTAGAAAGACACCACACTGGGAGTGATGGAGGAGGTTTCTGGGATCTGACAGTAAAACACAAAAATAATCAGCTTTTTTTTTCCAGCTTTGGCTGCAGTGACTTACCAGTTGCTAACCACCATCATGAGAACACTGAGCATGAGTGCAGATGATAGTATTTTGGCCAGATAACCAAAAAATATCCTGAGTGTGTTGAACTTTGCAGTTTCATAGTAAAGAAGCTCCAAGCTTGACTAAAGTCAACGATGAGTCAGGGTGGTTTGCTCGATTAATCCTCCTCTTGAGTCTGCTAGATTAGGCTGAGAGCTGATAACTAATTTTCAGATTAAAAAAATGGAAATGTTAAATTTACAATACAAGTAAAGATATGTAATAAATCTGGGTGAAGCAAAAAATATGTGTGACTGATGAGAAAGGAACTTCTGTCTGATTCAGAAGGGAAGATGATTAAACTCATTATCAAGCAACTTAACTGGTATTTGCTGTTTATCATAACTAACTTATTACTGTTTACAACAAAGCTGCTTTTGACAGGGAATATTTGAATGTTAGACCTACGGTACCCACCCTTAACAACCTTCATATGTCTAAAAAGTCATGTGAAAATGATGGACTGGTGCATTTAAGTATGTGATAATATAAACTTCCTGGAAACCAAACGCTGTGAAATTCCTTATAGTAGTAAAAAAAAAAAAGCAAACAAAATATCTTAAATATGTAGAGTGGTGTATGTAGCTCAATGAAATAAAATACAATATAACAAAACAAATATCTTCATGAGGAAAAACCTGAACTAGGTAAACTAAAAAAACACGGGTTGCTTTGCATGTTTGATTTGGCAGAATTTTACAGCAGATGTTCTTCCTGATACAGCCCCAAAGACCCATTAATAATATGAGCTGGAATTGACCCAACAACCTTTTCATTTACCAAGTGCATGTGTTACCCATTACACTA
This sequence comes from Amphilophus citrinellus, assembly GCA_013435755.1. NCBI lineage: Eukaryota > Metazoa > Chordata > Actinopteri > Cichliformes > Cichlidae > Amphilophus > Amphilophus citrinellus. The sequence continues at coordinate 4,299,973 of CM024207.1, forward strand.
TGTAAGCACTAATCACCCCCCAGTTTGAAATAAAATAAACAAAAAACAGTATTTGTGGCATTGGACTGTTATTTATTATATGACATCTATGTACAGATTATTCAATTCTTTCTGTGTATTTTTCATGCAAGTTTGTTCATTACAAAAACTGTTTAAAATATTTTGTGGTTGTTGGAACTGCACATCCATCCTTCCATCCATCAATGTTCTTCCAGTTCAGGGCATTTTCCCTTTTTACATCTCCAATAGTAGATACCATATCATTAGATATAAGGGAAAAAGAAACACACACAGAGCTCCACAGTCAGATCCATCCACCTGGATTTTGATGTCAGTGCTTTTTATGATTTTTTTTTTAAATCAGCAAACCTCCTCCACACCTGCAGCACCTGTGCTCAGAGAGCCATAAAGGTGAAACACCTATCCCTCCAGCTGCACCTGTGCCACCCAAATGTGGAGCACAAATGATGGCCAGAACAATTTTAATCTTATGAAAGAGACTGAGTCAATCTAGTATATAAAAGATTAAGGATAAAAACCTATATATAAACCAAATATTACACTGGTTTAAATTCAGATGTCATAAAAACTAATGTAGATTCTCCACTCATTACGAGTTTAAATTTACATTTGTTGTGAAATACAAGTCTCATAGCTTTAAATTTCAAATCTCCTTTATTTACACAAAGACACAGGGAGGCGCGGATGCATCAGAGAAATGTGACTGCACAACGAAACAGAACAGGTTCCTTCTGTGTTTGAAAAATGCACCAGGAGGAGGTGCCCGGTGTTTCCATTCAACCTGTATTGAACAGTCAGTCCAGGCTTTCCAGCAATAAGTCACTGTCCTGTCGTCTCCATCCCCAGACATCCCAAACATCACAAATATGAAAAAACATAATTATACATGAAACAGTGAATTAATCACACATACTGAGTTTAAATCACAAAATAAATCATATAATGTTACATCATTTGTTTACTGAGAAAAATTCTGCCACTCATTTAAGATAATATACACAAGCAGAGCTGTGTGATGGCTGTGGTTACTTGATTCAGTTATTTAGTAAATATGACAATGTTTTGTAGCTGGATTTAAAAAAATAGTTGCCTGTATGTAAACAGAGAAAACATGATCCATAATTCAGCAATCATTAACAGGTACAGAGAGGAACCTTTACCTCCCTAAATCCACAGGCTTCATTGAAACACCTTCATTTCCTGCTCTTCCATCAGGCTCACTGATATTACTGTTTTGAATCATGCGGTGAGAAACCACGAAAGCCTTCCTTCTTATTGTGAGTAAACTTTTAGTGCATCTTTTGTGTGTTGGGGCAAAAACAGCACGACTAAGATGATTATATGGTTTTTGTGTTTTGTTTATTACATTTAGTAAGCCATTTTAAATTCGGTTTTTGCCTCAATTATTTAGAAATATTTTACGTTACATTATCATTTAATCTTTATTTTAAACTTATACTCATTTTGCTTATTTGTATCTGTTTTGATTTCAGATTACTTTTTTCCTTATAGAGATTTTGGTTTTATCAAACTGCATTTGTATGTTTGTTTTTGACCAACACACCATTCTGCTTATTTAAGCTATTTGTTATGTGTTTGTGTTAAATTTATTTTATTTTTTTTTAATAATCGTGAGTGTGAATGCAAGTTTTCCAACTTGTTTTTAAGAGTCTTTTGTAATAATCTTTCTACACTCGTGCGCTCGCTTTGACTGTTGCTGTTTGAACTGTTCACAGTTTAAAGTTTGTCTCTGGGTGTCAGTTGGGATGATAACAATAAGCAAACTAAATTAGATCTATGGGGTGCCTGTTAACTGTTAGATAATTTGCTGATAAGTTAACACTCTCATCTAAATATGGAAACTTTGCAATCCAGAATACAACATGGATGCATTTGTTCAGTTTTCTTACATTTTTTGTATTTTTTAACTCTACATTTTTATTTACTATTGTTCTGAGAACTGTACTTTGTACATTCCTACAACTAGTTTGAGATTTTATATTTATTTTGATTAAAAAATATGATACTTAATCTCATTTCTTAGGTGAAACAGTTTGGAAAAACCTGTTAGCAGTGTCGCTATCATTGCTTTACATCAGCTGTACAACCAGAAACTCAGTAGACCAAATGATGTATATCAGTGCAAATATTGAATGTGTACAGACTCTAAAACTACTGCATGGACTACCTGTGGACTGTCTTATAATATGTAATAAAATCCAAAGCAAGAAAACTTTTACAGCTCCAATTGTTGAGCAGCAACAATTTCTTTGTTTCTTTTCAAAAATAAAACAAAACAAAAGATTTCTGTATTTTATATTTCAGACAGTTGCCACTTATTATAAGACACTTGTTTTATGGGCCATCAAATGTTATCTGCAGATATTGCAGATATTCCTGTTTGAATCAATTGGGTGGACTAGCCAAACATCACTGACATCAAACTAAAATTAGCACAAAAAATAAGGAAATCTGACATAATGTCAAGTTAACAGTTTATTCATTTAACAAACAGGGGCCTCAGCAGCATGTGGAAGAACCATGGACTGCTTACCAATCATGAAGGTCCAAGTTTGGAAAAGAAAGGTCTGCTCTTGCCTTCCAAAATTTGGCTGCATCTTCCTGTTCTTGGCTGTGTTTGCCTTAATCTTGAACATGACATATAACATGGACATCCTGGAGGTAAGGACCTGGTTTTTAAGTAGAGGTGACTCTGGTTGGAAATGTTAATTTTGACTGTAATGATATTCATAAAGTTTGGCAGAAACATGCAGTTTTAGTCACATTCGTTTTTTCTCGATCTAGCCTGCTGTGTGGTGCTGTGCGGGTCTAGGTGTTCAGACAGGAGGGACTGATTGATGTTTCATGGAATGATCCTACATGTTTTTCAAAAGGGACTGATATGATAAATGAACTATTGAAGTCTCACTTCATTTGATCATGTTGCCCAGTATGGCTTTGACACCTGTCAATTTTCTAATTTTGTGTGTCTGTTAACTGCAACACCAAAGCAGACTGATCTTCAGATTCTTGCATCTTACTTATGATTTAAGCTAAACGGAGCTGAAATTCCTGCAGGGTCATTCCATGAAAAACCAGGAAGCGCCTGGTGGTGGCTGTAGCTCAAGAGGTAGCGCAGGTGATCTACTAATTGGAAGGTTGGTAGTTTGATCCCTGGCTGCTTTAGTTTGCACGCCAAATTATCATTGAACAAGATACTGAACCTCAAGTTGCTCTCTGATGCATTCATTGGTGTGTGAATGTTAGCCAGAAAGCATTTAGGTTTAGAAAAAAAGTTCTTGGGTGAATGGGGCAAATAAATTTATCTTAATTTTCAGTAAATTGTGCTCTGCAAATTGTGTCATTGATTTAAACTCTCTCCTTCCAAAATCTGCCTTTCAGTCGCAAACTCAGCACTGTGATGCTTTTGTAAATCCTAACAGTAGCTTTTTAATGCAAAAAGAGGGTTTTCAACTGCTGGCTGAATGTCATCTTTCAACTGCTGTTGATCTTGCTGGCAATACAGACCCAGTTCTCACTGCGGTGCAGGGACCAAATAGCCCATAGCAACAGGCCAGATACCCCATTTCCACTTTTCATCACTTGTTTGACTTATTTTGTTTGCAACTAATGACCACTGCTAAGCCTTTTCATCAATAGCTTTGATCAGCTTCCTAAAAGCAATTAATCATTTTGTTTTCTAGGACAGGAAAAACTTTTCTGGACCTTCCATTTGTTTGATGCATCTTTGTCAACATGTCTCTGTCTTTACTTTCTGTGAGTTTCAGAATAAACTGAACTCCAACATCATCACTCCAAGTGTTTCCCCTGTTCCTTACATGCATCATGGCTTCTGCACCTTCCCACCACTGTCCCCCAAGGATGCGCTTGAGGAGGAGCACATACTAGAGTCCATTGCGTGGCCTGAAACTCCACCTGTACCATCTCCTCTTTCCCTAAACAAGACCAGTGATCCAGCCCACAGCACCTTCACCATTCTCCCAGGGAGGGGAGGGGGACAGTGGCACATAGGAGATACGCTGGAGGTTATGGTCAAAATGTACAACTTCCAGGGACAGCCAAAGAAGTCTGGGGGAGACGTCTTACTCGCCCGGCTGCACAGCCCGATTCTTGGTGCAGGTGTGGCAGGGCACGTGACGGATCATCTCAATGGCTCCTACTCTGCTGTATTCTCTTTACTTTGGGAAGGAAGCGCAGAGGTTGAGGTGATGTTAAAACTCATCATTTTTTAATGTTGCTTTAGGCGTTGTTCATCTACTTTCCCGTCAGCTCTTAATTCTTGCACAGCAAAAAGGCCCTGAAAGTAATGCTTAGTTATGTGTGTAGCAAGCTTGTTAGCTGACCATGGAAACATTTGCAAAATGGTCCTTATATGTGACTCCTTTATAAATGGCTCAGTCATCATTGAGATCAGATAACTTTTTATTCTGGACTCAGGCTACACAATATTTTAATCCGTTATGAATATCACTTTGTCAGATTAGGAGTCATCAAATGTTGCAGTCTTCTGTTACTCTATTTCACAATTTTGCATGCCTCCACAGGGAGGATTATTCCTCTTGTGCAATGACATCTCAAGCTGTGTTACAGCTTCACACAGTTGAGTCATATAAAATCCTCTGTACTTATATTGGTATTTTTTTCATGTAAAAAATTCAAATCTGTCTGTTAGAATGTCTCATTTTTTTCCATTATCGCATCCCACACAAACTACAACAATCAGTAGTCATGCAAGATGACAATTTTTCTCCATGACTCAAACCCCGTGTTGTTCAGATCAGACAGTAATTATTATGCTGGTACTTTATGTTGTACTTTGAACTCCTTTGAAACAGACTAGTATTCAACTACTCAGAATGTGATAAATCTGTACCTGGACCATGAAGTGAAGCTTTAAGTAGGATTCACTTCATTTGACTCTACTTGTATGATAGTAGCCAAATTATTAAGACTGGCCCCATCAGGGGCGTTGTGGCCATCGGGAGGTTTCCCAGACAGCCGGTCATTTCCAGGCTGAACCAGCCAGTGATCAGATTTAAAAAAAAAATTTTTTAACCCAATATAAGCACAGCAGCACTCGCGCGGCTACAGGTCTAGACAGTGATGGTCTGTCGCGAACGTTTCGGCTCTAAGAGCTGGCTCTTTGAAGTGAATGACAGGAGCTGGCTCTTTTTTCATCAGGAGGGGCTACAAGCACAACAGCCCAGCAGTGTTAATTTCGTTGACGAAATATTCGTCATAATTTTCATCAATGACCCTTTTTTCCATGACAAAAACCAGACGATAACTAAATAAAAACTACCTAAAAGCATAAAAATGATGACGAAATAATTGAATTAAACGAATGAAAATTAGATGAAAATGCTTGGCGGGGATGCCAAGTTCCAATCAGAACTTATTTAATTTTGTGACAGGGTGGGACAAGTTAGGAAACCATCCAATCAAACGCACAGTTGTGCAAATTTGCTCTAAACCCGGGAAGGCCAAACCAGCCTGTGATTTGTCTTTACTTCCGATAGAACTAAGTTATGTAAACAATGTCAGCAGAGAGAAAGAGAAGAGCCGATGTATGGACACATTTGACCTTTGATGTTGTAACAAAATGACGTGTAAACCATGTGGGGCGACAATCTCGGGTAAAAACACGACAAATCTTAAACATCTGGAAACCAGTCACCCAGATCTCCATGCAAGGGTAAGCATTTTAATGTCATGCAGGGTAAAGTGTTTTTCCCAGTTTAGCGTTTGTGTTTAGAGAAAATCTCCACACCGCGGTGGATTAGCCTTTCCTAATCTTAGTCCTGAACACTGCCCTGTACCTTTCAGAGCGTGTCCTGCTGTAACACGGTCGTATTATCTCAGTAAGGTGGTGTTAATGATCAGGTGTGTGGGAAGCAGGTGAAACGCTAATGTTAATATTATTAATATTCCGTAACTTTTAATAAATGTTTAATTTTGTGTAAGTGTGTATAATGACTAATTCGAGGGAACTGATGAAAAAGCATTTACATTTTACACTCTTTATATTTTAGTTGACTAAATCTTAAGATAACTCTTCAACTAAAACTAGACTAAAACTATTCAGATGACTAAATTATGACTAAAACTACATTACATTTTCGTCAAAAGACTGAATAAAACAAAATTAAAATTTGTTGTGAAAATTAACACTGCAGCCCAGCCAGCACTCCATTAGGAGAGGTAAAGGGCAAGACACCAGCTTGGGGGGGGGGATCTCTCTTCCCCTTTTTGCTGCTCTGTTGTACAATCGGACAAAATGTCTCTCCAAGCAAAGTTCCTGCCCCTGGGCACCATCCACAGAAATATATGAAATGACCATTTTTTGGCCACTTATCTGGGTTTGGATCATGGGAGAAGCAGTCCAAGCAGAGAAGCCCAGAGCTCCCTCTATTTGGCCAAGAGATGCAGTCTTTCCAGTGTGTCTTGGGTTTGCCCCGGTCACTACCTGATAAAGTCAACAGAGCCACATCATCCACAAATACCAAAGATGAGATCCTGAGAATACCAGGACAGAGACCGTCCACCACCTGGCTTCACCTAGAAATTCTGTCTATAAAACCTGTGAGCATAATCGGTGACAAAGGGCAACCCTGGTGGAGTCCAACACCCACAGTGTATGAGACCAACTTATTGCTGGTAATACAGACCAAGCTGTCACTGTGCATATTATATATGCACTTATTCACACGAGCATTTTTGCATCAAGATGGCCACATAAACATTGTTTACATGGGTTGTTTAACCTACTTTTAAGAATCAACCATTATTATCCTTTTTGTTTGTTTGTTTTTTACTTCTTTTGGTTAGGCTTGGCTGGCCAAATCAATATCCATTTCTAAACTTTACCAGGTAGTTATGCTGCTTAAACCTAACCAAACAGCAACCTAAAACAGAAAATTCAAAAATTGAAACTTTGAAAGCCCGATCTCCTAGATGGACATCTCGGGTTGGATATGCTCCACCACCAAACATCCTGTCAACAATGTCCTTGACTGACTTTCCATTGGCATTGTTCCTGCTGTACTGGCACATTTTACAAACTTGTTGGTAGCAAGTAATGAATGTTGTGTTAAGAGTGTGGAGATCAATCAAATATACTGTATTGTCCCCACAGGGAAATTTGTCTTGGACATCGTACAAAAACAAGCTGCTACCACAATAATACAGTATGACAATAAAAGTCATTTAAAAAGTGCATAAATACCCCCCCCCAAAAAAAAAAAAAAAAAAACACCAATAAAAACAAGCAGAAACATTAAAACAATAGAACATATATTGCACATGTTGCATTCCCACATACATTCCTGCAATGAACGAGCCAATAAATCAGTCAGCTAGAGCATCAGAGCATCGCAGAAACTATATGCCTACTTTATTTAATAATCTAATTGATGTAGGAACAAATGAGTTTTTAAATCTGTTAAGTCTACAAGCCGGGGTTCTGAACCATTTGCCAGATGGTAAAAGTTCGTATTGCGGGTTGAGGATGTGAGCGGGGTCGGACAATACCCTCCGAGCAAGTCTGAGCACAGACTCTTCATACATGGACTGCAAGGAGGAGTTATCATTCTTACCTATCACTTTCATTGCAGTTTGTACCATACGGTTGAGTTTGGTTTTTAATTGCATGGAGAGATTGCCGTACCACGCTGACATTCCAAACCTGATAATGCTTTCCAATACGGCTTGATAGAATAAAAACATCAGTTTCTGATTCACCCCAAAGACTCTTAGTCTGCGTAAGAAATATAATCTCTGTTGCAGACGACAGCACAACTTGTTAACATGAATTTCCCACTTGAATAGGTTATCTAGGTAAACACCTAGATATCTGTAAGAACACACCTGGTTTATTCTTTGGTCATGAATAAGTAGCGGGAGGTTATTACTTAAGGACTTGGGGTCAATCAGCATCTCTTCTGTTTTCCTGGTCATTATATGCCTTTCAAAGAGCCCAGGTTGCCAAATGTTGCTGCTCTCTTTTTCCAGGTGACACTGGTTCACCCCAGTGAGGCTGTCACGGTGCTGCGCAGGCTGAACAGAGAACAGCCTGACAGGATTTACTTCAAGAGCCTCTTCCGCTCAGGCTCAGCTACTGAAACTACCACCTGTAATGTATGTTTGCGTCTGAGCCAGCAGCCTGTGTGTAACTACACTGACCTCCACACAAGTGAGCCGTGGTTCTGCTACAAGCCGAAGAAGCTGAGTTGTGATGCCAGGATCAATCACTCCAAGGGAGGTTTTCATGAAACCATGGAAAAGAAGCTCTTTCAAAGGTGTGTTTTTCCCTATGTGAATATCCATTCATCCATCCATCCTCTTCTGCTCATCCTGTTCAGGGTTGCAGCAGGGCTGGAGCGTATCCCAGCTGTCATTGGGCAAGAGGCAGGGTACACCCTGTACAGGTCACCAGCCTGTTGCAGGACCGACACAGAGAGACAGACAACCATTCACACTCACAGTCACACCTATGGGCAATTTAGAATCAGCTATTAACCTAACCCCAGTAACTGCATGTCTTTGGTGTGAAATTCAGGAGTTAAAATAGGACTGATAGATATCTAAAAGTGCAAACATTAACATTAGCCTGAATCACGCTAGAGTATTTTTTATTTATTTTGGATCCTGTCAAAATGCAAACTCAGTTTTTTTAAGCTACTTCAGAAACTTAGCAGACAGAGCAGCCCTTCATTTGTACTTGTTTTAGAAAGCACCTGCAAATGTAAGTTCACTGTTTACTCCCTTTGTTTGACATATACAAGTATTGTTGAAATATCTTAACCTGCAAAATGATCCACTATATTCACCAGCTTGTCTGTCAGTTGTTTGATGGTCATTAAACCACTGAGACTAGCTTACTTGGCTGAAAACACATACCTGCTGTGTCTAATAAAATCCATGGTGTTACTGAATTGAAGGTGTAAAGTCATAAAACCAAAGCAATAAGATGCTATACATCCATTACACATATCCATTTACAATGTCTTTTATTATTTTATTGTGTGCTTTGCCTCAGTGGTGTCAACATGAAGGTCCCCATTGTGGCTTCAGGACCTGCCAACATCACCGTGCTGCCCAAGAAGAAAGGTAAAGGCTGATATTTACTGCCAACATCCATAACTAAATAAAACAGATTGTTAGCGGTTGGCATTAAAGATAAAGATGTTAGCATAAAACCCTCTTCTGACAGGCATTGTTGTAGATCAGGGATCCTAAAATCCAGGCCTTGAGGGCCGGTGTCCTGCAGGTTTTAGATGTATCTCTGCTTCAACACACCTGAGTCAAATATAGAAGTCATTAGCAGGACTCTGGAGAACTTGACTGCATACTGAGGAGGTAATTCAGCCATTTGATTCAGGTGTGTTGGATCAGGGACACATCTAAAACCTGCAGGACACCGGCCCTCGAGGCCTGGAGTTGAGGATCCCTGTGAGATGATGCATATCTGTAGAGAGATTGTTGAGGCTGTATATAGACTGTCTATAAATGATGGCCATAGCTTCTAGGTCTGAAGCTTAAACCTGTATTCTTCCTCCTATGGTTGCAAAAATAAGTGGTTTGAAATCAATGGGTGAAAAAATAACCTGCTGTCATTACAGACATAAAGTGTTCTTGGGCATCGGTGCCACGATGCGCTTCACTTTTTTCTCACTATTTAAATTATCTCTTTGGTGAGGTTTAGGCACCAAAAATACTTGGATTGTTGAGGCTTCAAAAATGGGTCTTCAAAAAGTAATGGGTGATGTCAAGTTAGCTAATGCTGTATTTTACATCCAGTCTGAGGCTGTGATTGAGGTGCAGGTCATCTACTAATCAGAAGGGCTGTTGGTTTGATTCCTGGCTACTGCAGTCTGTGTGTCAAAGTATCCTTGGGCAAGGCACTGAACTTCAAGTTGGTCTCTGATGTGTTCACTGCAGTGTGAATGTTAGCTCGAAATCATGTATTCATTTTTGTAACAGCTTTAGCACTGAGTCTGTAAGTCTCTGAAAATGTATTTGAGGGATGAAAAAGATATTTTTCCAAAAAATATTCCCACGTTTGGTGTTTTTGATGATGGTGGTGGAGATCAGTGTCTAACACTTTAGTTCAAACTCTCCTATAGGTGATCAGCTGAGTTGAGCTCTGGCAACAGTATAATTCAGATCATTTTCATATTTACAGAACCAGTCAAAAGCTTGGACACACTCACCCATCTGGGTAGCAAACCATTAAACGATTCCTGATGCCCTATGAAGATTCAAGATTCAGGAGATTTTATGAGACTTTATTTGCCATTTGTACTGGCACATAAGGTTTGGGTAATTAGGAATTCTTGTGCAGAGCTCCGGAGTAACAGTGCAAAAAATATAAAATAAATAAATATGTACATAAATATATACACATATGCAAAAATATAAAAAATAGGAAATAGCTGTGCAAGATGTAAGAAATATAGATAGAAACTTTTTTTTTTTTTAAAAGGTAACTTAAGTATGAAAAGGATGATCTCTTATCCAGTGCTCCTAATAAATACTATATATTACAGAGTACCAGGTTAATGGAGACTGAACAGCAGTTATTGAACATTTAGTAGCACAGTGGATATTGCACAGATAACAAACTGTATACTGCACATGTAGACCAAACAGATATTGCACCAATGAATGTTATTTCAAGAAATAAAATGTTGCACAGTAGGTTTTAACTGTGTGAGAAATATTGCACAGTGGATTTTGGTTATGAACAGGCCTTTACTCCGAGTTCTGGGATGCCATCAGTCTGACTGTGGCAGGAAAGAAACTTCTATGGAATCTGGTCCTGTGTGTGATGATGCCGTCTGCTCTACTTTTCCTCAGGCTGTATGCTGTGTGTTTGGGCCTGAGGAGAAAGTGGGCAGGGTGCTGTGGGTCCCTGATAATGTGTTGTGCCTTCTTTTTGCACCATTAATTGTGTCCATTAATGGAAGATCAGTCCTGATCATTTTTTTCAGCTGTTTTTCTGACTCTCTGGTGAGTCTTCCTCTCTGCCTGAGTGGTGTTGCCATACCACACTGAGATGCCAGTGGTGAGGATGCTCTCCACCAGGCCCTTGTGGGACGGCAGCTCAGCCCAGCCTTCCTGAGCAGTCTGCTGAAGTGCAGCTGCCTCTGAACATTTTTCACAGTGGCTGCAGTGTTTGCCGACCAGCTCAGATCAGATGACACATGAAGGCCGAGGAACTCGTAGCTGTCCACTCTCACCACTTCAGTGCCCCCGATAGTGAGGGGGTGCAGTTGAGGGCTTCCTTCCTGAAGTCAATGATGATTTTGCTTCTCTTTTCTACATTGAGGATGAGGTCATTTTCTTCTCCTTGATGAGGCCCAGCATGGTTGTGTCGTCAGCATATTTGATGATGACTGTATTGTCCATGTTGAATACACAGTTGTGGGTGTATAGGGTAAATGGACTAGTTCTTATATAGCACTTTTCTACTCTGATTGAGCACTCAAAGCGCTTATACAACACGTTTACATTTTCCCATTCACACCCATTCGTGCAAGTACTTCCATATGTATCTAAGCTAAGTGTTTTTATTGTCTAACATTCACACACATTTGTACTCCAATGTTTGCGTCGGAGACCAACTTGGGGTTCCGTATCTTGCCCAAAGGATACTTTGGCATGCGGCCCGAAGCAACCAGGAACTGAATCACCAACCTTCCATTTGGTAGGTGACCTGCTCTACCTTCTGAGCTGTAGCTGAGCTGTAGCTCAGAAGGCACAGAAGCTACAGAAGAGCTTGGGGCTGAGGTAGCCCCAAAGCGGTGATCTGTTACATCGGTACAACCTGCAGTGTGGGAGCCAAGTTAAGTTTATATATAAAGTATTTATTTTGCTGTAAACCTTATTTTGTGTAAATAGTAATTTAATAAGTAAAGTTAGGGTTAAAATTTAAGTAAAATTATTTTTATTACATTCATGTTTACATATTGGGGTCTTGTTGTGAACAGGTTTTTAGTAAAAGCTGGTTTGTAGTTTGAACTCGCCACTTCGTGGTTTTATGCAAATTAGGTGCAGCGCTGGAGCAGGAGGGGAGAGATGGGAGTGCAGGGCAAGGTTCTGCAACATAAGACAGAGCCACACGGTTTTTCTACCGTAGTTTTGTTTATTGTGGAGGGAAACTTGGGCCTGGATGCTCTTGTAAGAAGATGTTGTGAAACTGTGGAATAAAACTTTCATTTTCTTTCTACATCGGAGTACTGTGGAAGTTTTTCCTCTTCGAACAAACAGACAAGTGAAACCGGGGACATTAACCTTGTGGCAGCGCATGCAGTCTGTCTGTGAGGAAATCCTGAACCCAGCTGCAGGTGGCGGTCGGGACGCCCAGGTCAGACAGTTTTCCAATCAGGTTTCCTGGTCGGATGGTGTTGAAGGCAGAGGTGTAATTGAGGAAGAGCATCTGGATGTACGTTCTGCTGTGGTCCAGGTGTTGGATGGTGTGGTGGAGGGCTGTGGCTACCACATCATCCACTGATCTGGACATCTCTGCAGCCCAGTACATGTGAATTTTGCACCACAGAACAAATGTGTATTCATTTTTGTAAACAAAGGTTATGAGGCGGGCAGCAAGGTGGCGCAGTGGTTAGCACTGCTGCCTCACAGTTAGAATACCATCTGGAAGGCCTGGGTTTGATTCCATCTTGGCCCAGGCCTTTCCCTCTCGCTGTGTGGAGTTTGCATGTTCTCCCCGTGCTTGCGTGGGTTTCCTCCGGGTACTCCGGTTTCCTCCCACATTCCAAAGACATGCACTTACTAGGGTTAGGTTAATTGGCTACTCTAAATTGCCCATAGGTGTGAATGAACGTGTGAGTGTGAAAGGTTGTTTGTCTCTTTGTGTTGGCCCTGTAACAGGCTGGCGACCTGTTCAGGGTGTACCCTGCCTCTCGCCCTATGACAGCTGGGATAGGCTCCAGCCCCCCCGTGACCCTTAACAGGATAAGCGGAAGCGAATGGATGGCTGGATGGATGGTTATGAGGCAGTTTACATCCTAGACAGGTCCCCAGTCTAGCAAAGGATGTTTGTTTTTGTTGTTTTAGTTCAAAACATGCTGTTTTATCACCTTTTCTCAGGTCAGTCAGAGGTGAGAAGCAGCAGTGTGGAATCTGGGCCCTCTGGCTATTACTATCAGGGTGAATGGAGAGCACTTGGTGGTACTACAGTTTGTCAGTTCAACACTTCTTCAGCCATCAGTCAGTGCCTGAAAGGGAAGACAGTTCTCCTGTATGGAGACTCCACCATCAGGCAATGGTTTGAAGACCTTAACAGAGCACTTCCAGGTAGCTGCCCCACAAACCTTTCATAGCTTTAATTTGATTTTCTTCACTCTGAAACTTTTGTCTTCTATATTTTAGATCTTAAGGAGTTCAACCTGCATAGTCTGAAGCAAATTGGACCTTTCATGAGCCTGGACTATGCAAACAACATCATGGTGACATACCGCTGCCACGGTCCTCCTATCCGATTTGGAAATGTCCCAACCAGCGAGCTGCGTTATATTGCCAACGAGCTAGATAACGTGGTTGGAGGCAGCAGCACAGTTGTTGTGCTCGGCGTTTGGTCGCACTTCAGCACTTTCCCCATTGAAGTCTACATCCAGCGCCTGCAGAGCATCCGCAGGGCGGTGGTCCGGCTGCTGTCCAGAGCTCCAGGCACACTGGTTATCGTTCGGACTGCAAACCCCAAATCTCTGACACTTTATGAGACACTTACTAACAGCGACTGGTACTCACTACAGCGGGACAAGGTGCTCAGGGCCATCTTTAAAGGACTGAACGTCCATCTGGTGGATGCCTGGGAGATGGTCCTGGCCCACAACCTGCCACACAACCTCCACCCTCAACCTCCCATTATTAAGAACATGGTTAATGTTCTCTTGTCCTACATATGCCCTACAAAGGGAGGCTAGATGTACTTGGTTTTCAGCAGTGCATACAAATACTGTCTTTAATTTATTTTACTATTTATCTACATTTAATCTGTTTTTAACAGAAAATTTGGGGCAATCTTTGGATAATCAGGCAATATTCTGGGAGCAGAGGTGGGAAGTAACGAAGTACAAATACTCTGTTACTGTACTTCAGGTATCTGTACTTTACTTGAGTATTTATTTTTCTGACTACTTTTTACTTTTACTCCCTACAGTTTTACACAAATATCTGTACTTTCTAGTTCTTACATTTTCAAAACAGGTTTGTTACTTTAGGTTTAACACGTCTAAGAGAAAAGTTTGGATTTCCAGTCACTGAGCCGTCAAGCATCAAATGATCTGAAGCTAAATGGAGGAACAATAACACACAAGAGACAATCCTACTGGCATATCCTTCATCATCGGGGCTTATCGCATACAAACAGATTAAAGAGGCACAACCATATACTTTATGTATCATTTATAGTGCTATAATCAGGGCTTAAAGTGGGCTGGACTGAGTGCAGATGTCCGTAATTTGTGGTCGCGGTACTTCCTGCATCTTAGCTAGTGCTACTGAAGAGGAGTGTCAATAAAGGGAGTAACGTGTTGCAGGCAATTTTAAATGCAACGTTTCTAATTGCTCAACAAATATCAGCAAACACACAAAAAGTATCTGCAGTTTGTCAAACAGTGTGTCTGCTAGCTAAAAGAAGAGCTGCTGTGTTTCCAGGGAGAGAAAAGAAAGAGAAGTTCACTCAGAGATGGAGAAAGAGGACAGGAGAGGAAGAAGAGAGGTTAGATTTAAAGGCAAGGACTGCAAAACAAACTGAAGTATGCTGACTTATGTAATTCAAAGGTTGTATGTAAATACTGCAGTTTAGTGGAGGATAAACAGGTTAGCTTGCTCTACTGTATTTAAAGCTCTGTATTGGACTGGTGCACAGCAGCGTGGTCAGAGTTACAGGTTACAGGAAGTGTAGCAGAAATGAGATTGAATCAAAGTTGTTGATGCTGAGATTCATTCAGTGAATTCAACATTTATACAACCAGCTAATTTTACTTACTTACTTTGAGTACATTTGTAGTTTTTTACTTTTACTTAAGAAGTACTTCAGCTTTTACCAAAGTATTTTTTAATACAGGTACTTGTACTTCTTCTTAAGTACAGAATGTCTGTACTTTTGCCACCTCTGTCCAGGAGAGACTGGAACTCAACTAAGAAGAAGCAGGTTAGAAGCCGAGCCCAATAAATAATAACTATGAAATATTTTGAGGTTTTAGTTCAAAGATGCTGTGATTTGTTTTTCCTCTGGCAAAGTGTTAAGTGACAGCACACCTTGTTTTTTTTCATCAGAAGAGATGATAGAATGAAAGTACTGTATAAATGTCTGTGTGAATGAGGCTTGTAGCAAAAAGTGCTTGGAGTGCTCAGATAAAAAAGCACTATAAAACTAGCGATCCATCACCGGATGAAGTTGAATTTTCTTGCTCATTTTTATTTATGTTAGGGAAAATTCTACTTTTTGTTTTACAGGTCTTGTAAAGTCCAGCCTGACTAGTTTACTGATGTTTTTTCTTCACATTACACTCTTGACATTGTAGAATATTCACCAGCTGAAGATGCTGATGATCTGTCTGGAATAAGGCCTGTATGCGAGCCGCACTCCGTAAATGAGGACTCAAGAGCAGGACCCAAAACGATCAACTATGTAAGGTTCAAAGAATGCTTTATTCACAGCGTGAAAACATGAAAACAAAAAGATTCTACTGCGACTCGAAAGGGGGCTGAACAGAACTGTACTGGCAGGGTTTGGGAAACGTAAGGCTCGTCACTCATCTAAGCACTTGACGCTTCGGGGAAAAGGGTCCGGGGAGACCCCAATAAAAGGAGAGTTAATGGGAGTTTCCAAAGACGGTAGTTTGCTAAACTGTAAAATCCAATGAGAAAATGAGTCAGTGGAGCTAACTGGAAATATATTACCAATACTTAAAATACTCGACAAATTTAAGGGTACTCAAAACAACTGAGTTAGAACTTCAACAATTCATTTATAATTCTATTTAATTTATGGGAATGAGTGGCTCCAACTCTTTCAGCATATTAAGTTAAATGAACTTACTTCTTTTATTAATAATGAAGAGGAGGATTTAGATCATCTTTTCTTCCAGTGTTGTGTCACTCAAGACTTTTGCAGCAGTATGTCGGGTTGGCTCCAGGCCCAGGGAATCAAAGCTCTGAGTCTAACAATAATTAAATTCAGTATATATTTTCAAAACTCCAAATCAGAAATTAATTAATTAATTATTAATAATTTAATTTTACTGGGGAAATTTTTTGTTCATAAATGCAGATTTTTTTTTTAAAGTTAATCCAAATTTATGTAGTTTGAGAAATTCCATAAGATGCTTCTGTGAGTCTCTAAAAGTGGTTAAAAGTAAAACTGCCAAATGACTTCCTACTTTGTAAACCTCTGTGTTTGTTCCTTGCTATTAAAATTTGTTCCCTTTTTATTATTATTAATTTGAATACGTATAACTCAACCCGTGAAACCTGATACTTTGTATTAATATTGTTGCCTTGTTTTGTTTGTAAACCGTTGTTCCAAATAAAGGGGAAAAAAACACTTGGTGATGTGTGGTTCCTTTCCGGGAGGGGGAAGGGGGCGGCGTGCTGACGTGATTCCAAGGTTCCAGGGTAAAGGGAGGGCAGGCAGGTGACGACTGGAGAGAAGCGAGGTGATCTGATCCTGTATGGAGGTGAGTAACACAAAGACGAGGAGCAGTAAAGCATAAAACACAAAAATGTGAAAGCACAAAATATACTAGTGATGTTACCTCTGACACTAAGGCTTCAAACTCGATAGGTTACTTATCGTGAAGCAGTGGGCCGGAGCTTTCTTCGGTTGACGTCACTGATGGTGTTTGAACCACTGCTTTATTCAGAATGAATCAGCTTTGAAACTTTGGCGCGATACTGAGAGTATTTAAGACGACTGAAACACGGTTTCACGTCTTGCACCAAACCTCCTGTGCGACACTAACATAACAGCTGTTGTTTCTCTGAATTTCGGACTGTCAATAATGGAGCCATTTTTGTAACATTGTATGTTACAAATGTAACGTGAGGGTTCGGGATATGCCACTGATTCTCTCTTAGCTAAAAGGAAACAGCACAATGGAGACGGATAATTTTCTCAGCTGCCGCTTTGTTTACTCCACCACATTTTTTTGTGCACACCACAACTTCCTTGTTCCCACTTCCTGTGAGACTCACACAACCAATCAGAAGCCAGGAACTCCTAGCCTTAAGTAAATGTGGGAAAACCACAAAGGTACATTCAACACCGCATTAAAACTTCACTGAAATGTGCATCATTAAACATCCTAACGTACTTACCAAAAACATGTAAACACTAAATATAAATGCAAATATGTATATGCTTAGCTTCTGTAACCGCATCTCTATAAACTAACTGAAGTAAAAGTTTACCTCTAAACTTTACATTTTCCTCCCTCTCTCACATAAGAAACGTCCTCGTTTCACATAGGAAAGGAGAAAAAAAAAAAAAAAGAGAGAGAAAGAGAAAATAAAACAACGCAGCAAGCTACAAGTAAAAGAACAAAGAAACCCCCCCCCCAGCACATTCATTTCAAAACATAGTCCTTAAGGTAACTGGGAGTCACCACTGGACGTCTGCTGCCTCGCAGTGCAAAAGTAGATCCTTGACCAGTAGGTGGTGAGGGGACAGTGTCCGGGTGGGGAACAGTCAAAACATCAGGTCGAGGAGAAGGGGGCAAAGGGGGGGGAGAGTTGAGCTTTGACTGAGTAGGGGGTCGTGGCTGACACACCTGAGGGGCCGATGAAGGTGCAAGGCTGTGGTCATGCATGTTGTCGTTTCTCTTAGCCTTGGATGTGGAAAATTTAAAGGGCAAAGCACCTGATAATGCAGTCAACTGATGAAGCTGAGGCTGTAGCGGTATGTCACCAGTAGGTGGTTTGTTCCCAGTTTCAGGGAGAGGTGCATTGTAAGGTCTGAGACGATTATAGTGAATAATCTGAGACTTGTCTGATTGATCCAGGAGGTAATGAATCCTGTATGTGACACCAGGGGATTCACCCTCAGCACCAAGGCACTCTAGTATCTCAAAGGGGCCCTTCCAATGGGGAGCAAGTTTCTGTTTTGCTGTAGTGGGGTCATTTAACCACACAAAGTCACCAGGAGCATAAGTGGTGTGTTTGATGCCTTTATCATACTGTTGCTTCTGCTGGTTATGGGCAAAGTCTCTGTTCCCGGCAGCAGTACTGAAGGCGGACTGAAGCCTCTGAGTTAACTGTTTAACATAATCAGCAGGCGAACCTGGGGTACAAGAAGCAGGCATGTTGTTAGGTAACAGCATGTTAGCAGGCATCCGTGCTTCATGTCCATGTGTGAGAAAAAATGGAGTAAATCCAGTAGTAGAGTGAGGGCTAGTGTTGTAAGCCAAAGCAACTTGATTGAGACAGTTATCCCATTCACCAGGCTGCTGAAGGAGTGACTTCGCTAACTGATCAATAAGAGTTCTATTGAATCTTTCAATCATACCATCACACTGAGGATGATATGAGCTGGTACGTGTTTTTTGGATTCCCAGCAGGTGACACAGGTGTTTCACCAGATCAGATTCAAATTGACGTCCCTGATCCGTGTGCAGCATTTCAGGGATACCATGCTCACAGATGAAGTTTTCAAACAGACATTTTGCCACTGTTATTGAGCGTTGGTCTGGAATGGCATAGAGGTTGACATATTTGGAGAAATAATCCTGAACAACAAGCACATACCTGTTGCCATGACTTGTGATAGGGAGCTCAAGTATGTCAGCTGCCACCTTTTGAAATGGCTCAGTAGCAACAATTGTTCTCATTGGAGCTCTGTGCCGAGGTCTGGGATTTCTTCGGGCATCACATGGAGTGCACTGTGTACACCACATTCTGATGTCACGTGACATGAATGGCCAGTAATATAATTGCTGAGCACGTTTCAGTACCTTATCTGCTGCCAGATGACCTGTTACTGGGTTTCCATGCAGCAGCTGCAAGAGGGTGTCTTTTAAAGCCTGAGGAACAACCCACTGGTGCAGCAGTGACTTCGTGGAGGTATTGAAAACTTTACGACAAAGTAAACCATTATACAGGGTAAGTCTAGAGTACTCATGCCAAAGCACTTTCTCCACGGGCGAGCGTTTTTTCATGTGCCAGTGGGGTGGTTTCCGACCCTTAGCTTTCCAACCAATGACCTCTGACAGTACAGGAT
Organism: Amphilophus citrinellus; assembly: GCA_013435755.1. NCBI lineage: Eukaryota > Metazoa > Chordata > Actinopteri > Cichliformes > Cichlidae > Amphilophus > Amphilophus citrinellus. The sequence continues at coordinate 4,319,258 of CM024207.1, forward strand.
CGTTTTGTTGCTCCTCTCTTAGTTTATCCTCCGGTAACTCGAGCACAAAGGTGGATGAGACAGATGGTGCATCACAATGCAACTGTGGATCAAAAGACTCATTGCGTGCAACCTGTTCGGGGTCAGTGCTGCAGGAGCTGTGGTCAGGTGGGCTTGAGCAGCTTTTATCAGGTTGTAGGGTGGCTGGAGCACTACAAACCGTGTTCTGTTCTGTGGGCATAACAGTAACAGGGCGGCGTGACATGGCATCTGCATTGAGGTGGCAGTGGCCATCTTTATGGATAACAGTCCATTCAAAAGGATCAAGTTCCAGGGCCCAGCGTGCACGTCGACCAGTCCTATCACTGTCAATGGGTATCTTTCTGAGACCCAAGAGTGGTTTGTGATCTGTGACAATAACAAACGGCTGCTTGTAGAGGTAGTGACGAAAATGTCTTACTGCCCAGACAATAGCCCAAAGTTCTCTATCATAAGTTGACCATTTTCTTTCTGCTTTTGTGAGCACATGGCTAGCATAGGCAATCACTTTCTCCGGTTGTCCCTGTTTTTGAGCTAGCACAGCACCAATAGCAGTGGATGATGCATCAGTGTAGAGAGAAAAAGGCAATGTGAAGTCAGGGAATGAGACCACTGGAGGGTTTGAGAGTGCATGTTTCAGATACATGAATGCATCATTACACTGAGAAGTCCACTGGAAAATTGCATTCTTTTCGGTGAGTGCATGAAGGAAGACACTGTGATGTGCAAAGTTCCTAATGAACTTACGGTAATATGAACAGAGTCCCAAGAATGCTCTTACTTCTGTAGCTGTGCGGGGAATAGGCCAGTCTTGAACACTTTGCACATTTTTGGGGTCAGGCTGAATGCCATTTTTAGATACAATATGGCCTAGAAATTGTACCTGATCCTTGGCAAAAAAACATTTTGTTGGATTCAGCTTAAGGCCACTTGACTGGAATCGGGAGAAAATTTCTTCCAGGTGCTGTAGATGTTCAGCAAAAGAGCGGCTGTAAATGAGGACATCATCCAGGTACACTAAGCAGGTTTTCCAGGGAAGCCCACGAAGTACCATCTCCATTAGCCGCTGACATGTAGCTGGAGCATTTGTAAGTCCCATTGGCATAACTTTAAAGTGATAGAGCCCACTGCCTGTTGTGAAAGCTGTCTTCTCACGGTCTTCCTCTTCCAGTTCAACCTGCCAATAACCGTGCTGAAGGTCCATGGTGGAGAACCAGGCCGAACCTGAGAGCGCATCCAGCGCATCATCAACTCTGGGGAGAGGATGAGAGTCTTTGATTGTCACTGCATTGAGTTTTCTATAATCAAGACAAAAACGCCATGTGCCATTTTTCTTTCGCACTAACACAACTGGTGCAGCCCATGGACTGCAGCTTTCTTCAATGACATCTGCCTTTAGAAGGTTGTCCACTTGAGTCTGTATTTCTGCTCTTTGTTCGGGTGTTACTCTATAGGCTCTCTGTTTAATTGGTGTGGTATTAGCGGTGCGAATATGGTGCTTGATAATACCTGTGCGACCTCTGTCTTCTGGATGCTTACTGAAGACTGCAGAATATCTCTCAAGAAGTGATTTTAGGGACTGAATTTGAGAGGGTGACAAGTTTGTTTCATCTATTTCAACTGGTGGGGTCAAATCAGATACAGGCAAAGTTGCACAACATGTCTCATCAAGTGGTATGATGTCAACAGATGAGCCTGAATGAAACTCACCAATGTGTTGACCAGAATGCAGCTCTATGTCGTCACTGGAGGGATTCAACACACGGACCACAGTAGTACCATTCTGAACCTCACTGAGAGAGTGAGCCACAATAATGTCACAAACTGGATTTGGCATTAGGACACCATAATAGTCCGTCGGCACAGGAGAAGCAGGTGTGGCTGCTGACACACAGGCTGTGATGAGAGTTTCACTCATAGCTGGGATTTTGGTTGGTGCCAGCACTGAAACATTACAGCAGGCAGCCACCTCATGTCGTTTGGGTAACAGGGGAATTTTCATGTCCCACAGTTGCAGCACTTTGTTTCTGAGGTCAAGAAGGGCATGGTGTCTTTGCAGGAAGTCCCAACCTAATATGACTGGCTGGTAAGCACCCCTGAGAACTTCAAATTCTTGCTGCCATATCTGTTTCCCAAGCCTAATCCCAATGGTCAATTTGCCTAGAATTTCCAAACGTTCTCCATTGACTGAACGGGCTGGCACAGAGGATGCTGCCATAGGCCTTTTTTTTAAAGCTGGATGAGAGTTTCGGAAATCCTCACTCACAAGGGAGACAAAGGAGCCAGAGTCAATTAAAGCACACACTTCAATGCCTTCAACGATAGCCAAGATGCTAGAAGAAACTGAGTCATCAGGTTCTGGGTCGCTGTCAGGACATATTAACTGGGAGGTGTCATTCTGGGGCTGTGATACTGTAGCTGATGTTTGCCCCTCAACAGCAGCTAATGAAAGTTTCCCTGTCGGTTGGAGCTGAAGCGTACAGACCTTTCAGGAGACTGGAAGCGAACGCTGCTTCTAGTGGGTGGATCTGCTGCTCTATCTCTACATGGAGCAGGACTGGGACTGCGTCTGTATCTGTTGGAGTTGGTGTCAGTGTTGTGGTGATCATGCCTGGTGTACTGGGAGGATGGTTGTGGGGGTGGATATTGGCGTTGATCAGGTTTGTCATATGTGTCCCATGCATTACCTCTTCGATGAATGGGGGAAGGGGGACGCTCATAGTGGGACTCTGGATCATGACGATAATATTGCTCCGGTGAGAAATATTCTCTCGGGTGTTGTCTGGCATGGTAAGGTAAAGGGGATGAACTGCGTGTGCTGTACTGAGCATCCGAATAAGAGGATCTATCCGGTCTTGAGTCCAAGCGTTGGACAAGGTAACTCTGTTTCTCTCTTAGCTGCTGTACTTCATGCTTCAGACTGGTAACAGTGAGTGTAAGCTGCTCTACCGCTTGATAAATTTTATCTTCAGCAGGCTTAGGATGAATCATAGCTACCTGTTCTGAAGATTGAACTGTGGCAGTCAGTTGCAGTGCTGCACGTGCCCTCTCACAACGGCTAGCAATGCGCACAGCTTCTTCAAGATCCTCTGCACCCATCTCATGTATTTTCGACTGCAAAATGGGGTCCAACCCGGCAACAAAGCGACGGAATTTTTCTCCTTCTAGTGCATTGTGGTCATAGTGTGGGAAAGCTTCAAGTACAAGACGAGTGATATCTGCACTGTATACATCCAAACTTTCACCTGGTTTACGAGGGCGAGCATTCACATGTGTTTGGAAGAAGGGCAGAGAATACTTTGGTCCAAAAACTTCCCTGAGTTTCTCCTTCACTAAGTCATAGTCCTTCTGAGTTGATGACGGCAGGCTGTCCCAATATAAAAAAGCAGCATCTGCTAGACGAGTGGGCAAAATGGAGGACATAACTGCTGACAAATCTACTGCAGGTGGCGTCATAGCTTGCACTGCTACTTCAAAACGTCGAGACCAACTTGTAAAAGATTCAGTCCCATCTCCTTTAAAAGCAGGTGGAAGATCAATTGTCAAGGCACCGGAGACTGTATGTGCAGCGAGAGGCGCAGCAACGGTCCTTACCGCATCCACTGAGCTCCGTTGCGGGGCAGGAGAGGAGCGCGGCTCGTGCACAGATTCACTTTCATCCGCTGACATGTTGCGAAAAAAAAAATAAATCCAGCACAAAAATCACCAAAAAGCACCAAAGAGTGTAGAAAACGTTGCAAAAAGAGAAAAAAAATCCTTACGATCTCCAAAACTAAACTTTCTTCCGTTAATCGGCTGTCCACTAAGAGGGAAAAGTTCGGCAAAAAAAAAGTGGCGGTATCCGAAGCTCGGGGGAGTATAACTCACCACCTACACGGAGCTCCAAAATAGGAATCCCACCGCTGCCACCAATTGTAACGTGAGGGTTCGGGATATGCCACTGATTCTCTCTTAGCTAAAAGGAAACAGCACAATGGAGACGGATAATTTTCTCAGCTGCCGCTTTGTTTACTCCACCACATTTTTTTGTGCACACCACAACTTCCTTGTTCCCACTTCCTGTGAGACTCACACAACCAATCAGAAGCCAGGAACTCCTAGCCTTAAGTAAATGTGGGAAAACCACAAAGGTACATTCAACACCGCATTAAAACTTCACTGAAATGTGCATCATTAAACATCCTAACGTACTTACCAAAAACATGTAAACACTAAATATAAATGCAAATATGTATATGCTTAGCTTCTGTAACCGCATCTCTATAAACTAACTGAAGTAAAAGTTTACCTCTAAACTTTACACAAACATACAATACATACATTTTTGTAACATCGTATGTTCTTGATTTATTATCTGTTTATCTGAAACCTGTGCAGATAACAAGAGCATGGAAAAAGATAGATTTTGACACGGGGCCGGCGGTAGCATAGGACAAGGGTGGGCTCAGCCCACCCAATCAAAACCTCTCATACTGCCTGCAGGCGGCGAAAGGTATGAGGGGCCATCAGGGACATTATTACTGAAACACGCTCACACACACTACTGAAACGCTCTCACACACACTACTGAAACGCTCTCACAAACACTACTGAAACGATCTCACACACACTACTGAAACGCTCTCACACACACTACTGAAACGCTCTCACACACACTACTGAAACGCTCTCACAAACACTACTGAAACGCTCTCACAAACACTACTGAAACGCTCTCACAAACACTACTGAAACGCTCTCACAAACACTACTGAAACGCTCTCACACACACTACTGAAACGCTCTCACACACACTACTGGAAACCAATAGGATTCCGTGTGAACAGAAAGGGGTTTGGTGTGAACAGGAAGTCGTCTGAAAGACAAAAAAAAAAAAAGAGCGCATTTCCAAAACATGGCTAACATGACACTGAAGTAGTAATAGGGAGGTGGCCCTTTCACACCTATATGAGAAATATGCCTTGCGCGTGCGTGATAAAAAAAGCCTTGCGCGTGCATGTGAGGTGCGTGTGCGCATGCGTGTATGCGGTGACATGTTTGCGCATGCGTGTGTCCGTGTATGTGTGCGATGAGGTGTGATAATGACGTATATATTGTTTATCAATGCGGTTGAGCTCATTGTCTCTCCTCACAGCTGTTTTCTCCCCCATCCGACCATCAAAGAGTTTTCAAATACACAAGACATTGGTTAATTAAAAATACAAAGGTAAATAATCTAATATTCAAAGCTCGCCTGTGGTGCATGCTACAGACAGTACTTAATTAAAATACGGTTGTGAAATAAAACGGCAACGTCCGAGTTTCAACAGGGGGTGTGCGATATTTACATACAGACGATCTGAGTGTCCCGGCTGGAGATCAAAGGGTTATGATGTGTGTCTCCACCTAGTGGGATGTGTCTTAAGTTATAGGGTGTGTATATAAGATCGTATGTACCTCACTTCTTCAATTGACCTCCTGCATCAGCACATCTCCGGAGATTTTTTTTTACATCAACAGTACGCGGCATATACTGCTTTGGAGAGAATTTGCACCAGATAGCGATCAAGCATCCATCCATCTAAACAGCCATGGCATCCTTCAACCCACTTGCCGGACTGAACCCGTCTGACCCATTTGGAATCAGGACCGACTACGGAGGTACGTCATCAGGTGCGCAGATTGACGGTCGCCCACGCAAAAAGAAACATGATGATGAAGAGGTTGAATTTAAAACAGATTACCGGGGTGTGAACGGGTACGTGTATTCAGCTAAATATAGGGACGGTAAAGTGTTGCTGTGTGTGAATTGTGGAGATGAAGAGATTTGGGGCGTTGGTGGTTCACATCATATGTCTATTAAAAACTGGAGACTTTTTCGCAATGTGGTGGGGCCTGACCTGGACCAGACAGGGTTCCCCGACATGCTGTATACATCCCAGTGGTTTTCACCAACAGGGCCTGAGTTGTACAGAGTGGAGGCTGATCGTTACAACCGGCCCACCGAGGAGTTTATTTTTTTGAGTGTTTGTGAAGACAGGGAGAAAGTTATAGCATCCAGAGGAGTCGAGAGCTGGAACTTAAACCCATATCCTACCACAAAAGCTGAGCGCATGAGTTGGTTTAAGGATTTGTTTTTTATCCAGTGGGCAGATTGGAGAGCTGTGCAGCGAATGTTTAAGGAGGTCGATGCGTTTATCAAGAGAGACAAGCTCAACAAGAGTTATGAGAACGTTAGAAAACGCCTTGTTTTTGATGATTTCACCCTTACTCCGAAGACTGCTGAGCCTTCTGCCTTGTGTAGGCCGAAAATCATCAGAATGTCAGACTACTAGGAATAAAAAAATAAATAAATAATGGTACGTTTTGTTAGTATTTTGTATATATATATATATATATATTACATTACATTAATGATAGATACATAACTAATGATGATTTTTTTTGTTTTTCCAGACGTTAAAACATCATCATCTGTTACACCGCCACTTCCACCATCACAGATGCTGACCATTCCTCCTCCTGATTCACCACCTCGGTCACCATCATCCCCGGCACACCCGTGGGTAGTGGAGCTGTCAGACGAGAGTTTGAAAAATGTCAAAATAGCCACCATTCGTCTACTGACGTGTGCTATACGAAAGTATAGAGAGGAAGTGTGTTACGGATGCATCGTTAATCACCCGAGCCAAAAGCAGCATGAATGCATATGGGAAATCCCAGATTTCTATTTCGCCACACATTATGAGGAGATCGTAAAGATATTGTGGACCCCAAGATTCATCCCTGCGGTCAGACTCTTTCTCTGTGCCACCAGCAGCCTGTGGGAGTCACGCAACGAGCTAACAACGGCCGTAAATATCATTCTAACTGACCTGTTGCCTTCAGCAAACATTGAGCAGGCTATGAATGATGTATTCATGCCTCTGATGGGTGAAGATGAGGATGCAACTGTTAAATACGCCCATCTAGGAATGATAGAACACTATTGGTCTGGAAGACACATGTTGTAACATAATCATTGCATATTTGTTCTTGTCATCCATGTGTTTGAAATAAAAACGTGTGTTATTTCATACAGACTATTCATTTTACCTTTGCACTCATCATGGAAAACGCACTGCGCAAAATATATCATAACCACGCTCACCCTGCGGGGCTGGCTAGTGTGAATAAATTATACAATGGTGGGGTTGAGTTGCTCGATAAACCGCCAACATTCACTGAGGTGAAACAATATTTAATGACAGATGATACATATACTCTCCATAAACCTGCTAGGGTAAAGTTTCGCAGAAACAGAGTATTGGTGAACGGCATAGACAAACAATTTCAGGCTGACTTGGTTGACATGCGCGAATATGCATGTGAAAATGACAATGTGAATTATTTGCTAACCTGTATAGATGTATTTTCAAAGTATGCGTGGGTTAGGTGTGTTAAAACAAAGTCCGGACGCTCTGTATCTGATGCTTTTGAGGATATTTTGGCTGAAGGACGCATCCCTCTTAAACTTCAAACAGACAAAGGAACTGAATTCTATAACGCACATTTTCAAAAAGTGTTAGACAAATATAATATTACACACTTCTCAACACATACTGAAATCAAGGCCGGCGTTGTCGAACGTTTTAACAGAAGTCTGAAAACACGAATGTGGAAATATTTGACCTCTGCAAACTCTAAAAGATATATAAACGTGATACAGGATTTTGTACATGCATATAATAGTTCATATCATAGGTCAATTAAAATGGCACCCAAAGAAGTGAACGCAGACAATGAGGAATTAGTGTTTAAAACATTGTACAAGACGAAACCTGATGAGGTGTGTGGTTTTAAATTTAATGTGGGGGACACGGTAAGAATTTCAAAACTGAGAGGTAAATTTAGAAAAGGTTATGAACAGACTTATACGGACGAGTTGTTTACCATAAAACAGCGACTGGGGAGAAGATCACCACACGTCTATATATTAAATGATCTTAGTGGGCAAGAGATCGAGGGAACATTTTATGAACAGGAAATACAACATGTTATTATCGATAAGAATAAAATCTTTAAAATTGAAAAAAATACTAGCTAGAAAAAAAGTGGGTAGGAAGAAGATGGCTCTGGTGAAATGGCTAGGTTGGCCGTCTCATTTTAATTCCTGGATGCCTGAAAAAAGCATATTAAATGTGAAATAAAAACACGCTGCACAGACTATGACACACCACTCTTTTTTAAGGTTGTGAAGACGAAAGATGGAGAAAAAGAATGGATTTTATGTTACGCTACCATCAAATGCGTCACACCACGTTTATCCAAATAATAAGATATGGAGTTTCAGAACTAAACTGGCTAAACCTATCATTCTGAATGAGCCGTATGAAGTTGGTATTATCGAATTTCAGTACCCTAGAATCTGGAACACCTTTTCAAAATCTGATGCGATGGTACTCGTGTATGTCCCTAAAAGAAAATCAAATGTCTATGTACACCTACCCGTCGGATATTATGATTCAATAGCGCAAATAATAAAAGAGTTTTATTCTGAATACCTTAAGCTGACACAATCCACGGACTTCAGCATTTATCACAACCTGATTACAAATAGAATACATGCAGTAGCACAGGAAGGAGTTACTTTAACGTTTAAAGGTCGGCTAGCCGAAATACTGGGTTTTAATCCTGGAGAAGCTTTTACACTCTCTAAGACATCCAAATCCGCCCCTCATCCTGCCGACATTCACGGGGGAAGATACAATATTTTTATATACAGCGATATTGTAGATTACCAGCTGGTAGGAGACTCCCACGTACCCCTCCTCAGATGTATAAATGTAGCGAACGAAGACCGCTCCATACCCATTCTCACAT